>OX328132.1:70778168-71012878 GCA_946811695.1 Gonocerus acuteangulatus | reverse complement strand
CTACTTTTTTGGAGTGTAGGATGTTAAGGCGTTTTGGGGGGGACTTGGCCTCTATTTCACATTTATGTTTTTTGGGGGGATTTCCTATATACACCCATGTATCAAGGTAAAAGTCCACAATATTTAATTCACTGTTCCATTGTGTGCATCTTTTATTTCTTTTTACTTACATACACCACATAATGCGTTACATTACGTGTGCTCATTACGTTACATTAAGAGTACATTACTCTTAAGTTTATAAATCTCTAGAATTGGTATATTTTGTCATAGTTTCATGGAATAGATATCTTAGATATAATAATGTAAGATAAACTTCAAAACACTGAATATAAGGCACCAAAACCTGTAACTTACTTAAAACACAACTTTTTAGCTTCAATCAATTGTTTCATTAGGTTCACGTTATCAGATCGAATGGAAATTGAACCATATCAACTTCAGTTCCATAAATTGATTTAACGTTCAGTCTCATTAAATTTTTGTTTACACGATTTAAATTTCTGATAGCGGCCATCCCAATGCTTTATGAAATGGAATCGTGTATTAGTTAAGTCAGTTAATGTATCATAAAAAATCAAAATAATATTGAAAAAAGGTACTAAGCTTTTTATATGACGCTCGCCATTATTTATTTTCCCTTATTTGGATTTTAGTATTAATACGAATTGAGTAGTTTATTCTTGTTTAAATTTTAAAATGTGATGTTCGATAATTCAGCGATTTAGGATTGAAAAATTGCATGAACTAAGTACATTATTCAGAAGAGCTCACTGACTGAGGAGATGGTCTGGGCTCGATCATGGTAGTTAATAAACCTCAATTTTTAAAGGTAAATCTAGTTTCATTAGCTATTATGATCAAACCTTGACAATCTCCACATTGGTTGATATTATCTAAATGTCCTGATAATATTTACATGAAATAATTTTGACAAACTAAGAAGAAGTTTAATTTAAGAGGTTAATTTAAATGTAAATGTAGGCAGGACATTTGGTTAATATTTAATTTTCAAGTTCAGAAGCCTAGTAAATATTTAAGTGGGTACATGACGTCACAGCATTGTAAGTTTACTACTAAGATGAAGAGTAAGACTTTTCTAGTAGTAAAAAGAAGTTTCTTGCTCAGAGAATTAATTTGGTATTCTTTTTTTCCTGTTTTTCACCTACTCGTAGGTTTTTAAGTAGATAAATACACATTGGCTCTCTTAAGTTTTATGTATTTCAATAAATTGAATTTATTTTATAGTTTCTGTTAATAGACAGGAATCCTTATAAGTATTTTGGAAGAATTATAAGTATGATTAAATGTAAACTGAAAAGATTGTGGGATAATCGAATTTATTCTGGAAAATTTTAGAGAACTGGAAATGAATTGAAGGCAAGGGATGAGTAACTGATCATGTGGCAGTGTCAGTTTTGATATCTCACTTGTTATCTAAAGTAGTCCCTGGTACCATTTTCAGTGTTACTTCGGTTCTCGGGGATCGAAATTATACCTTATGATTTAACCCATACGCCCTTTTTATATATACAAGATTTATCGGCCTTTTCCACTAATCTGGTTCAAGATTTAATGTGCGCAAGGTTATTTTTCGAATATACCCTAGTAGCCATGTTGAATTAGGGATTGATAATGCCGTAGTGTTGGAGGTGGAAGTTATTGTTTAGACTTGAAACAACTTGTATTTACTGATACAGGAAAGGAAGTTGGACCTTTAGATTTAAAGTTGATTCAGAACAACCAAGATGTCTCAGATTTTACCTATTCGTTTTCAAGAGCATTTACAGGTAAACCTTTTGTCTTGCTCCCGTGTAATCCGTATTTAGCCCATTTTTATATAAGTTTAAATTATTAAATAACTTGTACAAAAAGTTCTTTTTTAGCTTCATTCTACATTTTCCTTTTCCTAAGTGGGACTTAGGACACACATGTACTGATTGAGCTCTTCTCTAATTTATTAAATTATAGTGATAGCTCTTTGACCTAGAACATTATCAATAATTTTGATTCCTGATATTATTTAACAATTATATAATAAATTTGAATTTCACAGTGTAAGTTTAGAGATGACGTTTTTATGGTTCACTTACATTGTATTATCTGAACGAATTTTCCCTTTACCGCCAAGAAAATTATGATATTAATTTTACTCCTGCTATTCTTTTAAATTAGCTGTAGTTTAATGCTGTTTTATTATTATCTGTGTTATTCATTAAAAAGCTTTAGGACCATATGAATCCTGAATCAAACCTGGGCTGAATTTAACCTCAGTTACTCGGTTTTATTGTACTTTTAACTATAACTTTAATATCCCCTTTATATTAATGAAAATATATAGTTAACATTTAGAATAGATATTTAGGTGATTTTGTTTTAATTTGTGTAATAACTTTTTTCTTTAAGATTTGTTGGAGAAGGTTATGGTCCAGTATATAGATTGTCAACTTTTTACATTCCGCTAAAAAGGCTTATCACTTTTCACAATATATTTATTATTTGATGTCTTATAATAAAGTAGATCGGTATAACTAGCTTTTCCTCCCTATAGTTTTTTTTTTTTTTTTTTTTTTTTTTAAATCTTTAGTCTTCTCATGATATGTGAGTCACATATGTTTATTAACCATTTTCAGGTTTATCAAGATATTTTGATGTTTTTTAAAGTTTAGGAAATCTTTAACAATTTATTTATTGGACACAGAATATCTTTGTTAAAATCCCCATGTTATTTGATTGAAAACACTAAATAATAATGTTAAATAATCGTAGTTGAGGTAATACATATTTATAAATTGGTAACACAAA
This sequence comes from Gonocerus acuteangulatus, assembly GCA_946811695.1. NCBI lineage: Eukaryota > Metazoa > Arthropoda > Insecta > Hemiptera > Coreidae > Gonocerus > Gonocerus acuteangulatus. The sequence continues at coordinate 71,010,073 of OX328132.1, read as the reverse complement.
GTTAATTGTGTTAAAGTCCTTGTGAAAAGTCAGCAGTTATCTCCTCGACTGTTCCCATCCTCCAGATAATATTTTTTTTAGATTATGAGAATGAAGACTTCCATGAATGATCATCCCACACACTCTGCTCACTGATAGTGGACCATATGCATTGATTAATAATAATGAGTGTTGCTTGTTATGTTAAACTCAATAACCCAATTTAAATTTGACTTATGAAATAATGATTACACAGTATGATGCAAATTATTTTATTGAATAATTTTTATTTGGAACTGCAAAATAGGATAAATACAAGTAGTCTGTAAATAGTTCAGAAAACTCAAAATTGCGTATTATTTTGCTGATTATTCTTTTTTAACCAATTATTTTTGTTTTATACATTTTGGCATATATAAAAACCATGACTTTATTTTTTAGTTTTGCTGAATTGTAAAATTATACAAGGATTTAGTAAATTGGGGTTATATAATTTGGTATGAGGTATTAAAAATTCATTAAACAAAGGAGGGACAAAGTGCAAAAGTATTTAACAGAAATATGTATATAAAAGAAATAAGATAAAACAAATTGTAGTATTTCATATATATTTTATGTTTTTAAAACAAATCCACCAAACTTTTTGTTGTTTTTTTTTCATAAAGGTTATATTTCTCGGAATATTCTTAGCCAAAAGCATAACTTAAAAATGTATTTATAATTTTTTTAGGGAAAACAAACTAATTGTTAAAAAAACGTCACTAATCATCAGTTCGTTACAGACCTCTGGACATAAAATTAGAGAACATTTTGTTAATTTTTGGTACTAAAAAAAGTACCATTACTAAAGATAAACATCTTGAAACATATTAAAAATATCAATAAATTGAATTGCTACTGTTGCATCTCTGTGCCTTATTTTTTTTATAAAACTTCTTCAATTATTATGCATTGATATTTTATTTGACAAAAATTATCCACAATTGACATACTGTATAGTTGTTTATTATTCAAATTTCTTATAACCAATTAATATTTATAATACATATTATATTTCATATTTCAATGGGGCCTTGGGGATCAAATAATTTAATTTCTTTGTTTGCTTTTTCTTTTTTGTTGAATATTATTTCATACTTTACTGTGTCTGAATATAAATCATAAAAATAAATAATAAACTTGTTCTTTTGTCTATAGACATATGAGCCGCTAGGATCATGTTAAATATTTAAAAAAATAAAATATAGTCATTAAAAATAACACGGGGGTTACGATAACAAACAGAGAATATAGCAAAATGATTGTAAAGACACTGAATTAAATCATAAAATTTAATTTACCCCATGGAAGGTAACATAAAACTTTGAAAGAGACAATAATTATCATTGATTTTTAAATGTTTTGAACATTTTGCTGTTTATCATTGAAATGATTCTTCTTTATCTGAACATGTCCATTTGAAAATTATTTTCTTAAAATTCTTAAGGATGCATTAATCATTACTGATTATGTATAATTATTGGAAAAACCTACATGTGTCATCTTGCTGAATGAATAATTTTCGTTATATTTGGCTCAATAAATATAATTATCATTTCAAATATTAATGAATTTGAAGATTTATAAGTAGAGCCCCCAATATTCACTCCCTGTCAGCAATTTCAATTAATTTTTTCAATTTGATTGTGAAATGATTCTATGTATTTGTAATTCATAATATTATAATTTAATAAAAAATAGTGTCTTTAACTGGAGTAGAACGCTCCAATTAATTATCCAAATTAATTGGGACCAGGGGTGCTTCGGTTAATCGAACAAAGAAATGATAATATTTCGTTGTAAAATATTATTTATTAATGTTCTAAATTACTTTTAACACAAATTAATTAATACATTCCTGAATAAAAATTATACAAACTGAAAAACGGCTTATCTTTACCTTTAGATCAGTTATAAAAACGAACTATCGGTACGTGTTTTGTCTAAGTCCAACAGCGAAAATGTCATTATGACATAGACCACTAGAAACCACATTAAAAAAAAATCAAAGACCTACAAACTTAAACTGAAAAAGCAATACTCTGGTTGAATAAAAACTTGTTCATGCTTTAGGGAGCCGATTCGGATAATTGGTGTTCTATTGTATAGTTCAATTGGGGATGTGCGAGCTTCTGGGAGGGAAATATACCTTTTCCTTCTCTCTACAGTTCCCCATTATTTGTATGGAGAACAGAGGCCTTTAGGGATAATGTCATCTTTATATGTATAAATTATATATTCTCTCAAATCCTCTCTTTTTGAATTTCACATTTATACAATTAAATTAATTGCACATTCAAGTAATTTAGTAGAGATTTGAATATTTCAAAACCTTGTCCAGGCTATTATTGCTCACTTCCCTCTTACATACTTTTAATTATTCCTTAATTTTTAGTCTTACAAAAAAGCATATGCACAAGTTTAAAGAGACAAATTTAAAATCATCCATTCACACTCTAAAATATAAATGAGACTTCATATTAAAGCTTATTTAAAAATAAGGATATAGTATAGTAATAAAATTGGGGTGAAATCTTCCCATTTTTAAGGTTTTAACAGAGGGACTGTCTCCGATGAATTAACTCGCTCGAAATGTAGGGGACACCCCTTTTCCTTGAACTGCACCATCTATTTGAACAGGCTAAGAAATAAAAATTATAGGAATTTTGATAAAACTCTGTTTTAATAGGATCCTTGTAGAGATGTGGGTTTTCCGGAAAATTTTCCTAGCCACTAAATGTTCGCGGTACTGTAAAATAAACTTTTATTGGTAGAGACTACGAGTAAGCATCAGTGGAGTATTTTTATCAACTATATTATATAATGGATAGGATACCCTTTTGAGTTTTCCCCCTTCCAACTAAAATTATAAGCAGAATTTTAATGAACAAAGGATAGAAATGTGATTTATAATTTCTTAATCATGTACATAGCTGAAAAGTTAAATAATAATAATTCTTTAAAAACTCTTATGCATATATAATATTTCAGTAATTAATTAAAAAATAATATATTGGAAAAATATTTTATTTGCTAAATTGATGTATGAATATACCTATCCGAAATGGAAATGGATTTTAATGTAACTGCATACTTCTCTTCTCTACAAAAACATAAAAGAAATTTTTGTATTAATGACACTGACACATTTAATAAAAAAGCTGAATTACCATAAAAATTCCAAGTCGCAGGAACTTCGTCATCTTAAGGCGGTTCTGTTCATATCCCTACTGGCATTAGTAAAGGAATAGAATCTCCAAGAGGAGGAAGTTTAAGGCACCACAAATGTATCCTAAGCGGAAATGACTCCCCCGCATTCTCTACATTCGCCCTATTAAATGCAATTAAAACGATAGGTAAACGGTGACAAAACCCAGTTGATATGAACAAAACTAACAATGTTGAAGCATTTATTTCTCCGATTGACATCGCCCAATCGAAAATTACTTTAGAAACTTTTTTTCAATAGAATGTAGTGACCTTTCGAATGGTTATGTTCCATTTACCATAATTTCCCAACCGTTTTCAAGATATTAAGGATAACATAAGAAGATTCCAAATCTTTTCATGTATGTTAATGTTAATTTTTTTTTTCTAATACGTCATTAACTCCATGCGAAACAAACATTTAAACACCTTAGTATAGATGAATTTCAAACATGTATAAAAACAGTATTTCAACTGATTCTCACGATTCAATGTACCAAAACCAAAAATGAGTTACAAAAACTATGTTTCCATTTTTCTCGAAAACGGTTACAGATATCGCCTTAAAAATGGTTTCATTTGTTTTCCTACATTTGAGAACATATTAAACGAATACCTGCAAGCATATAACCTCTAAAACGACCATGTTACAAATTTTTCCATGCGAATTTCGCTCCAAAACGCATGTGTTGGTGACGGATTCTAACGGTTAACGAACTTAAGCTTTTAAATTAGAAAAAAGATGTTTGTACCAAATTTCATCAAATTCGGTCCATATATATATATCAATGAGTTCTGAAATGAGACATTTTATAGTCAGCACTTCTGCATTGCTTCTTGTGGTCAACCTCATAAGCGGGTTTCCTCCCTATGGAGCAAGGGAGGAATCGCGCTAAAATGTGATGAACATCAGAACAAATGATCGAAGTTTATACATTCAAGAATTTATGGGAAAAAAAGAAATATAATATACGATTTTGATCGCAATTTTACAACCATCTAACTTCGGAACACCACGATTTTATTAAATTAAATGAAGAATTCGAGAATGTGTGTTCCTTCAATTTTATTTGTATTATTACTTTATGCTTTAAACATTTTTACAAATATTTTCATCGCTATATTTTTAGTTTTAGTTTTTCTTTAATTAGTTTGTTGTTTGATTGAATTGCATATTTTTTTTAATATATTTAACTTTTTAACTTTAGTTCTTATGCCTACTTGTTGATAAGTACTTTGTGTAGAATGTAACCCAATATAGTTGGGCAACTAAACTTCTTTTTTTTCTCAAAACTAACTTTTTTCTCTCTCTGCTCAGAAGAAGAAGGAGAATTTGAGAAGATGGCATTCTCATCAAATGAAGATTTTGTGAAAGTGATAGGAGCTTTGCCTTGTGTTAATCTTTCAATTTATTTCCATCACAATATTTGAATTTACCTATAATTTTGTTGTCTTTCATGGACTTCTACAAATTGTAGAAGTCCACACATTTGTTTTTTTTTCTGGTTAACCATTATTCCTGACAAAGAGCAGTATGATTTTTTTTTTTTACTTATTTATTTTTATTTTTAAATTCCAATCTAGTGTTGTTTACATGAGGTGAATTTTCTTAAAACTGTTGCAGCTAGTACAGAGTGGTGGAGCTTTTTTCTGGTTTCCGCTACAACCTTGTTTATCAAATATTAAGAGAAATGAGTGATTTATTTTCTGTGAGTGCTCTTTTATAATGAACTAGGGTGAATTGCCTTTTTATGAGTTGTTACATAAGCAATATGACAATTGTTAGGTAAAACATAATCACATAAGATTTTATTCATGCGGATTAAAAAGTTGAATTATAACCAGTAGTTTTTGTTTAAATGGTTCAGAAATTAGCTAATATAACAGAATATGGTTAGCTCATATAAGTCCTAGAACAAATTTACCAAAAAACTGCCTTTTGTAAATGGAAAATTTTCCGGAAAAACATAGCAAAAAATTTTCCAAAACAGAAAATTTTCCGTGGAAAATTTTCCACCCCACATTTCTAGATCCTTGTAACATACAGTTTGCTCCTTTAGTTTTCATTTTTTTTTTATTTCTTGCCTATATAATAATATAGTTCTCTCCACTTTATAATTTTAATCATTCCTAAACATTTTAATAAAACTAATAAATTGGAAAAAAAATTCAATTGAATTGAGAAGTGCTATTCTTACTCTCCACAAGAGAATTGGTAAATTAGGGTGTTTAATAGCTGTTCACGTCATCTAAACATCTTCATGATTTGCACTAACATCAAAACAGAACTCGAGAAAAAAAATAAGAAAGGCTGGATATCTCCAAGATTTATCCTTCTAAGAGGAAGGATAAATAGAACTTGGCCCTTGGAAGTCAATGGAAAATGAAGAAATCCTGTTTCATTTCAACAGTTAGAAAACAACTTAAATAAGATATTGTCATGAACCGTCTCTTTTAAAACTCTTTTAATGTATGCTTAAAGTTCTCTAACCTGTAATTAAATATATTTGTTTAACAAAAAAGAATTTTAAATTAAAATAATTGTTTCTAGAATTTTTCTATTCATTATAATAACAAGCCATTACAAATCTATTTTTAAATCATTTTGTTTTAATATAATTTATCAAGTTGCTCAACCCACTGATTGAGCATTTAAAAAAAAACAATAAATGAAAAGCATATTTTTTTTAATAGCATATAGTATTGTCCCTTTTATGAAAATGAAAAGGGGGCGATGTTAGATCAGTGGTAGAGCACTCGACTAATAAACTGGAGGACCTGAGTTCAAAACCCGAGCACGCATTAAAGATTTTTATCTTCTAGTGTCATCCTTCGAGGGTTGGATTGGGGGTCCCAGATCGTCCCTCGGCTCACCCAGCTTTTAATTAATTAATGGGTACCTGCAAAGGGAAAATCAGGCAGCCAGAGCATAGTACTGACCACACTATTTCCCTAGTGCCGTATGATCAATAATCAGATACCTCTACAGTATCTGCTCCCTCTAGGGACTAACGGCAAAAGGCAAGGCATTGGTGTAAAGCATTTCAACGAATGTCCAAAGAGCAATAAATTTGTCTATGATAAAAGACTTTTGTCTGGCTCTGAATGGACTAACGCCGTAAAACTGAATGTTCATTACGCTCTTCTGTGTGGCGTCCCCGGTGTAGCGGGAGATATTGGACCCCTGTGTCACCAAAACAGTACGCTCCTGACTACTCGGCGGCACCACAATGTGACGCGCAGCCTAATAGCTCTTCTTGAGAAGAATGGCTACGACTGCCATGAAGAAGTGTACACGATTGACGATCACGGCACTTCTAGGTACGCAGATATAGTCACCTTTCCACAGAACAGCAATTTGGCATACATTCTCGACCAAAGGTTCAGATTTTAAATGAACGACCCCGAGCAAGCGGATTCAATCGATATTGAGGGGGGATCTATCAAAATGTGTTGAATACCTTCAAGACAAGTTATTAGAGAAATATGGACTCAGAGAATTCGTGGTTAAGGGTCTGTGGTTTGGTGCAAGAGGTACAATCAGCACTCTCTTACAAGAAGTTGGAATCGTGCCTAGGAATAGCTGAGTCAATAATTATTGAGTCGCTTGGCATAATAAGAATTTATGGCCAGTAAAGGACATAATATAAACACAACTATAAAAAAGAAAGAAAATAAAATACAAGTTCATGAGATAAATGAATGCCACGGGGATTCAGCATGCTGTCTCCAGCAACCCAATAATGTTGGACAGCCTACTTATTACTTGATTAAATTAAGTTTTCTTCTTCTACTATTTTTATTTTGAATTAACATAAGTGAGCAGATTAGTTTGAAAATGTATTTAAAGAATTAAGTGCAAGGACCCATAAAATTTCATTTTGAACTATCTGTCTTTAAGAAAATCACAGTTATATCAAACAATTTAGCTTAGTTACGCCGATAAGCGTTACAACTAAATCACCAGTTCAACAGGCGTCCTGCACAATGCTCAAATGGCCAGAATGCTCAATCTTGATAAATAATGTTTCTACAATACACATAATAAGAATCCTGGATACAGAAGACATTCTTCATGTAGACTAGGTAATGGCAAACTGAGGTGTTTCTTCCATGGAGGCTGGGCAACAATAAACAGACAAGACCTTCACAGCGGCCAGATACAGTCTGACTGACATGCTTCTTTCCCAGCGGCTGGATACAGACAAGACTGACATGCTTTACTCATGGCATCGCCTAACGAAGAGCGATGTTTCCTCAACAAGGACTAGGTAAAGACAGTAAAAGAGAAAACAGATGGCAGACTAAAAAATGGGCTAATTGCTTTTTCAAGACTACATTTTTCTGCAAAACAGTTAGTTATATGTGTTTTGAATTGTTTTTATTTATAATATGTTTAATATTAAATTGGTTTAGTTTAAATATTGATCTATATTCCCCCTCCTTACTTTTAATTATCAGAATCTAATTTCACGCCACGTTAGAAACCAGAAATATATATGTTATGAGATTTTATAACAATCTGTGTATATATATATATATATATATATATATATATATATATATATATATATATATATATTAATTTTTTTTGCATGCATCCAATAATCCGGTATGCTTCAAGTCCTGAACGTGCCGGATTAAAGGAAGTTTACTGTGTATATATATCTGTGGCTTGGTTCTAAAAAAGCCAATGTCAATTTTTCCATATTTTATGTTTTAATCTTCTTCCCTTACAATACTTGCACAAAACCAAATATCTTTATATATATTTGTATAATATACGTATAGATATATAAATATATATACATGTATATTTGGTTTTATGCAAGTATTTTAAGGGGTGTACATATATATATATATATATATATATATATATATATATATATATACATACATACATACATACATACATACATACATGCATACATACATACATACACCGGATTATTGGATGCATGTCGAAAAAAATTGATAGAGATGAAAATTAAATAAAATGAAGACTATAAGACTAGTACATATTTGATGTAAAATGACTGAAATAAAATTGCGCACTATTAGAATCATACTGCCTCAATTGAAAGCTATAAACTGAACTGGCAGCAAGTACATATTTGATCACAAATTGGGATTGGGTTTCCTGGAATTTTTCTTTGGGCCTTGTCGGGCACCACGGGGTGGTTGGGGTGGTGATTTCGTGGAATTGATGCATAAGAACTGAAGAGGTGTACTTCTCATATTTTTCCTTGACAACTCTGCCTTGCCGGATTAAAGGAAGTTTACTGTGTCTATATATATATATATATATATATATATATATATATATATATATATATATACATATATATATATACATACATACATACATACATACATACACACACACACACACACACACACACACACACACACACACACACACACACACACACACACACACACACACACACACACACACACACACACACACACACACACACACACACATAGATACATACATATATGTATATAATATATATATATATATATATATATATATATATATGATGCCTTAAATCTTCCTTCTCTTTGAGATTTTATTTGATATTTTTCATGAAAAATCAAAACCTACCAACAACTGTTTCTATTCTTTTACTAATGGCACTAGGGATACGAACAGGAACGCCCTTAGATGACACAGTTCCTTCGAGCTGAAGTTATACTTAATAATTAGTCCTTTTAGAAGTCAGCGTGCCATTATAAGTTAATTTGAATACAGTGGAGTAATTATTTTGTGATTATTTATATTTTTTTTCAGGGTATGTATATATTTTAATTTATTTGTGATTTTCTTTAAATTAATTTTTTTTTGTTCTATTATAGCTCACAAGTGTTGGGATTAACCCAGCAAGTGTCAGCTTCAATTCCCTTACTATGGAATCAGATAAATTCATCTGTGTTAGAGAAAAAGTCGGTGAAGCATCTCAAGTAGTCATAATTGATTTGAATGATACTGCAAACCCTATAAGACGCCCTATTTCAGCAGATTCAGCCATTATGAATCCTGCTAGCAAAGTAATAGCATTAAAAGGCAAAGCTGGAACTGATGGAACCACTGGTAAATATGTTATTGTTTTTAATGTATTACCTTAACTTGGATTTAAATAACTTATTATATCAGGCAGAATTTCAAAAAACAAAACTTATAACTAAGAGTTATTGGGAGAAAATGTTCTAGTAGTTATGACATGCTCTGATATTGGGAGGTTTACTTATTTCTATGTTGGCTGTAAGTAATTTTAATCTTCCAGTAGCACTGCCTCTTTTTTTTGTAACATCGGTGGGTGTATGGGATATAGAGTACCCTTTACTTTTTATGTAGTAATATTTCCTAATATTATATGTTAATAAGTATTTATATAAATGTTAGTAATGTTAATTTATTTTTAAAGACATGGAAATAAAGATATTCATTAATTTTTTTTTTTTAAATTATTATAATGTTAAGTATTATTGATCAAAGAAACATGTACCAGATGAACCCATAAGTGATGCTAGTGGGCTGTAGAATGTTTTTGTGCTAGCTTTGACTGTTACAACAGGATTTTCTTCTACCTTAGCAGGAGTTGGGATGACCTGCTATACAGAGTGTCCTGCATTGAGATGTCATAACTTTAGGGGTTTATTCTGCTTGTCATTTGTAGTTCAGTGACACAAAAATTAGCGCCTATCTAAAAATGTAGCAGAGCTACTCAAACTTTTGTCAAAACTATTGTTTTTTTTTTTTTTTTATGAAAAACTGTTTTCTAAATTTCTGTTAATGTACCATAAATAACGACCACGTTTTTAGAATCTACTTTAAATTTCAAATAAGATACACCCGTTATTGAAATATATATGTAAATTAAGAGCTATAATAGAAGCCACATGGTAGTGGGCTATTGATATTAGTGTTTTCTTAAATTATTCAATATTTTCTCAATCACCTATTTGAAGACTTACAGGTTTGCCTCCAACCCAAAAGTTGCCTTATTTAATAAGCTTTAAAATGGTACCTCACTGTTCTAGAAACAAAAATCCCCCCAAAAAACATAAATGTGAAATAGAGGCCAAGTTCCTTCCCCCCCCCCAAATCTTTCTCGCTTTTTTGGGCAGGGGAGTGTTTCTTTGGGGGGGGGGAGGAACTTGGCCTCTATTTCACATTTATGTTTTTTTGGGGATCTCATTCCTTTTTTCTAAGTATTAATTACAATTTAGTTGCCGCATACCCACTGGCTTTTGTACTTCATATAAAACTTGGGTCTTTGTATTCTGCATAAAGTTCTCCTTACTGCTTGATATTTGATACCAATAAGTAGCATACCTATCTACATCTTTTCACTAGTCTAGAAAAGTTAGAAGCTCTTCCAGATGACAGTGCTCTAGAGGACAAATTGATTGCTCTCTTAACTAAACTATTACACTGTAAAACACAGGAACCTTATCCCGAGGATAAAGATCACAATAGGGAAAGTGTACAAGGCCTTCAAGAAAAAGATAAGAACAAAGACGATACGCTTTGGGTTTTTCATCCTAAACTTTGTAATTTAGATGACTCGACTTTAAAAAACTTAGTATCTGCTTTCAAGTATATTATGCAGTTAACCCCTACGACTTTATTTACAACATTTAAGAAATAAATCACACCTGTTCTTGTTAAGATGCGTCGAAATGTTTCTTCAAACATCAAATATAGGTTCTCCTTGCTAAGACAATTCATTTGATACCCCACATGATGGGTTTCAGAAAGAATGATGGCTTTCCGATGACAAAATGTTATAGGTAATATGACACTCCCGTACCAAGACCTACCTGTGTGCCAAGTTTGGTAAAAATTGGTCAAACAGTGTGAATTTGTGTAAGGAACAAACATGCAGACCAACAGCTGAAAGACCTTTTTGACCTAGCCTAGTGCATTCCCTGGACCAAGACCTACTTGTGTGCCATATTTGGTCATAATTGGTCAAATCGTGTGGATTTGTATAAGGAATAAACAGTTAGGTAAACAGCTGATAGACGATTTTGAACTAGCCTATGACACTCCCCAGATCAAGACTGACTTGTGTGTCAAAATCGGTCAAATGGTGTGGATTTGTATAATGAACAAACAGACAGACAGACAGCTGGTGTAAGATTTTGACCAATCCTATATGCGTCTAAATGTTTCTTAAAACATCAGGTTCTTCATACTGAGACGATTCATTTGATACCCCACATCATGGGTTTCAGACGGAATGATGGGTTTCCAAAGGAAGTACAAAACTGGCACCCCCCGCCCCGGAAGCGGAGTCAAACACAACTTTTCAGGATTTTTCGATTTTTTTCTTTTATAACACCCTCATATCTATCATCATGAAAAATGTCAAGTCTCTAGCATCATGGGAAATGCCTAATAATTTTGATGAGTCAGTGAGTCCTATAAATCCCGATTTTTGATCGCTTATATCTCAGAAACTGTTCAATGTAGAATTATGAAAATTTCCAGTTTTACTCACATTTAGTAGTATAATACCTGTGTAAAATTTCATAACTTTATCTTTACCTGGTTGAAAGTTATGAGAGGGTAAAAATCGGTTCTAAGACCTCCTGTCATCTAAGAACTTGGCGCCTAGATGACCTGGCTGATGAAGATGGAGATGAACCCATCAAAATATTCCAGGAAGAAGTGAGGAGGAGTACCACCGCTGGAGAAAAATGCCGTTCCATCCAAAAATATATTATATTGTTATGCTTTCAGGGTCTTATTTTATTAAATTTCTATTTTTAATTCTATTCTATTTAATAATATTAGACTTTACAATTTCTGCTTATAAGTTAATTTTATATAGATGATTTAAATGAAAGGACCATTATACTTTTCTCATCTAAAGCCATGCCTTTGGATTTGTTTCTAATTGCTCCATTCTTCGAGAATTGTTTGCGCAAATGTAACTCCCACTTTATTAAATAAGTAGATATTTATTTATCAGTATGCTTGTGTTGTGTTCATTTCCCAGGTTATACTAATGCCTAATTTTGTTTTCTAACAAAGAATACTCTGGTATAGTGTTTGTTTATGGCTTCGTTAATGGTAATCCATCTGCCGCAGTCCGTGAATGCAGTTGCCGTTTCCCGGGAAGACGCGGGGAATAAATGTTATGTGTGATTGTACTGGCCAGGAATAAATGTGTGATTATTTCCAATATGTTCTTCTGTAATCTTTCACCCTTGATTCTGAAGTATCTTCCTACCCTCAATCAGAGCAAAAAGTGTGTGTACCTAGTGTGGGAAGGATGGGACTTCACCATTATCGTGCAAATTAAAGAATGTGTACAGAATGGCTTCTTCACACAAAAGCACATTTATTTGTTTTGACTTAGAAATCAGAAAACTTTAGATTCAAACAAATTATTTTCTAAAACAATGAGGTATTATTTTAACGACAAGTTTCGAGACGCAAGTGGGAAGCAAACCTCTAAGTCTACAAATAGCTGATTAAGAAAATATTGAATAATTTAAGCAAACACTAATATCAATAGCCCACATCCATGTGGTTTTTATTATAGCTTTTAATTTACATGTAATGAAGGCAATATTTCAATAACGGGTGTTTCTTATTTGAAATTTAATGTAGATTCTAAAAATGTGGTCGTTATTTATGATAAATTAAACCCAAATCCGAAAAACACAGTTTTTCACCCCCCCCCCCCCAAAAAAAACTAATAGTTTTGAAAATAGACAAAAGTTTGAGTAGCTCTGCTACATATTCAGATAGATCGCACATTTTTGCATCACTATAATTATACATCTCCCGTGGTCTAGTGGCTTGCGCTCTAGATTCAGAAGCGTGAGATGGTGGGTTCGATCCCCACTGGCGGCAGGAATTTTCTCATCTCAGGGCTCGCTGAGAAAATTCCTTGCTGCACCCTGGATGTCGGCGCTAATAGCCAAGATTTATGTCGATGTGCTGTAAAAAAAAATAAAAATAAAATAATTATACATAAAAAATGGGAATACAAAATGTAACAAACACAATAAATTTATGAAATTAAAAATTACAATTATTCCAGAAGGCATGCGCCCATGTTCAATTGCAGTGTGTTATTTACAAGTAAATTTGTTGTACTTTGTACATGTTTTTGTTTTAGTGATATCCTTTTTTCTTCGGTGCAAATTACATTTCCCTTTTTCTTTTTGTCCAATTGCCCTGATGCAGCTGTGTCTTCTTCTGATGGATATTTCCTAAACGTTGGTGGGTTATGCTACTATCATTTTATCAACAGTGTCAACCCCTCCCTGGCCTTGTAATCGAGTTTCATAAATCTCTTCCCAATTTCGTGATTGAGATCAGCGGTGTCGGGCATCATCGAAAGCAATATGACTGAGTGATTTCTTTTTGGAAACTTTATCTTTCCCATTAAAAAAATTATCATCTGCCACGTTAAATTTATTGCTTGACCTTCCCCCTTCCTCTTCAGAGCAACTCTCATGATCCTGATCACTCAAATCCCCATACTTCTGTCCAGCTCCTCAATATTTCTCAATATTTATGCCATATAATCCGGATTTCTCCGCTGCCTCTAATTCCTGTAGAAGAGCAGGAATATCTTCAGGTCTCATAGTGCTAACATAGGAACAAATCAATGCAAAAATAATACATTGTACCAATGGCTCCAACTGAATAAAAACAAGAAAAAAATTATTTTCCTACATCTTAACGTTTCCAAATTAATCCCGAATCCTAAGCAAAAAGAGCTCACCAAAAACTTCACTTTACGTTAAAAACTCACAAGATTCTAGAGAAACTTCTGCAAATATAACATGACTAGCACTAATGACGTGGATGCAGATGGTCTGTAAAAAATACCCCCCAAAAAAAAACAACAAAGCACAAGGGGGCATGCAGGGTACAGAGTGCCCCTCTATTGTTTTGCTTGCAATAAGGGAGATTGGGTCTCCTCGTGGTCAAGTGGCTAACGCCGTAGATTCTCATACGGGAGACCAGGATTCGAGTCCAGCCTTCAGCAAGGATTTTTCCCATTTGAGGGCCCGTTAGGAACATTCCCTGCTGCACTATGGATGTCAGCGTTAGTGTACGCCATTAAAAAAAATTAAGAGACATTACTAAGAGCTATCTGTGTCATGAGTGAGAAGGTGGTAATAGGATTTGTGAAAAAGCTTGGAGAATAAACTACCAGGACCACCAGGGCAGGGCATCCATGCATTTCGACAGGTCTGACTGCCACAAAACGAAACCTGGGGTACCCCAGTGCACCTGCTGGAATTTTACGTAAAGCTCCTGATGTGACTCTAAAATTATGAAACGAATTGAGCTTTGATTAATAAATCAAATCTATTAGTTACAGGCATTATTTTTTTTGTCTTCTGTCCTATATAATTAGTAGATTTATAAGGGTCACATTTCAATAATTTTAATTAAAATATTTTTTAAATTCATCTTTATGTCTTGCATTTTATATATATATATATATATATATATATATATATATATATATATATATATATATATATACAGTGAAACCTCTCTATAGCGGACACCACTGGGAGAACCAAAGTTGTCCACTATAGAGAGGTGTCCGCTATACAGAGGGGTTGGTCATGATGGATCGTACCGAATTTGTACATTTAATTCATTTTTTAATTAACCATTTAATAATTACCCATCACAATTTTTTTTTTAAGTATATAGAAAGAAGTTCAATAAGTATAAACTTAAAAAAAAAACAAAAAGAAAAAAAATATTTTCAGGCGTATATCCAAAGAGTAATAATAGAAGCTTGGATTCCCACTGAGTAACTGTTTCCGAATTCACCGACGCCGATTCTCCACATATGGCTCTTAATGAAATTTTGTACCTGCCAGGAAATTTTTCCAGCCACACCCATTGGAAGCCTTAAATTCAGAATAGCCCAACTGTCCAGCTATATCTAGTGCTTTTCCTGGATCATAGGACCTGATATGGGAATGTTTTGAACACACACTCTTTTAAACCATTCCAGTGTCCAGTTCTTAGTTCTTGGACAACATGTTTGTCACAATTTTCCGTCCATTTCTGCAAACTTTCATCTTTCTTTTTCAATATTTCTGCTGCTTGTGTTTTCCTTACCTTAAAAAACTCGGAAATTTTACGCACACCACATTTTTCCTGATTAGAAAATGTTATCACGTCAATTTGTTCTTTAAGTGTCAGAGATTTCCGATTAGACATATTGAAGAGAAAACACAATATTTACTCATCAAGAGCTAAAAACCTACTGAAAATTGAAGAGAGGGAATGTGAACGGAATGAGAGTTTTGGAATATTCCCGGAACCGTGATACCTCGTAGGCAAAACAATAGTAATCTGCCAGCGGAAAAATCATATGCTTCTGCTGAAAAGGAAGAGGTTCCTGTTGTGGAATTCCTAGGAAGATATTACTAGTCACTATTCTATATATATCTTATTCTCACAAAGAGTTTGTTATTGTTAAAGTATTTTACTGGAAACCTATACCGATAGGAACACTTCGATATCTAACATTAGCTGTACTTGTCCGTAGTAAGGAGGTAAAAAATCAGGTTTCTCTGTCTGTGTCCGTTGTACAGAGATGTCCGCAATATAGAGGTTTATTTTATCTATAGAAAAATTCGGGACTGTGAGAAAATGTCCGTTATTAGAGGTGTCCACTGTAGGGAGGTGTCCGTTAAGGAAGGTTTCACTGTATATATATATATATATATATATATATATATATATACATACATATACATATATATATACACAGTGAAACCTTCCTTAACGGACACCTCTATTAACAGACATTTTCTCACAGTCCCGAATTTTTCTATAGATAAAATAAACCTCTATTGCGGACACCTCTGTACAACGGACACGGACAGAGAAACCTGATTTTTTACCTCCTTACTATATATATATATACACACACACACACACACACACACACACACACACACACACACACACACACACACACACACACACACACACACACACATACACTCATACATTCATACATACATAAATATATAAAGAAATAGATAAATAGTGAATAACTGCAAAAACAAAATTATTGAATATTCCCCATAAATTTATTAATTAATTAATAAATTTATGGGGAATATTCATTAATATTATACCAAATACTCGCAACACCTCAATATTTTTAAAAATGTACTTAATTGTTTGAGATATTAGTGCATTGTGTGAGGTATTAGTTAATTTATCTTTATTTTTAAAAAAATCTTTTTTTTAATCTTAATTTACTTCTATGATGTCAACCGCCATAAATCAGCTTCTGTGTTTTTCAATTTCATGGTTTGATTTGTTTAATAAATAATAAAGATTCTTTAATTTATTTGTATAATATTTACAGCTCAGAAAACATTACAAATCTTTAACATTGAAATGAAAAGTAAAATGAAAGCACATACAATGACTGATGATGTTGTATTTTGGAAATGGATTTCGTTAAATACTCTGGCATTGGTTACTGAAACATCTGTATACCACTGGAGTATGGAAGGTAAGTAATTTTTTGTTTACATAAATACTAATATTTAATTACATTTCTAATAATAAGTGATTGTTAGTGTATGTATACTTCACTGGTATTATTATCTAATAATAGATAAATTAATTTTCTGCAATGAAAAACCTAGAAGACTTCAATTGGATTCTTTTGCAGAGCTTTTTTTTTTCTCCATGTCTCTTCCCTAAAAAAACTGACTTCACAATGAGGCATGGGCGCATATAGAAAATAATTTAGGGAGGGGCAGGAAGAATTTCAGAGGGCTGCTGAGAACATTTGGGGAGTAATGAATAATAACAATCTAGTAAATTGAATTGTTAGCCAATTAAAACGCTATTACATCCAATAAAAACTATTTTTTCTGAACTAATTGATCTTATTTAATTTATTTTTAAGTTTTTTATGATACATTTTTACCGGTTTCGGGGGGGGGGGCTGCAGCCCCCCCTCTTATAAATGCCCATGTAATGAGCTAACAATTGTACACTTAGGCCGGTGGTAATATAGGAACATTCCATTCTTGTAACAGACAAAACATTTTCTTGCTTTGCTGTAAAATATTGAGTTGTTTTATTTTCTTTGAGAAGATGTTCAGTTCATGATTTTCGACTAGACCTTATATTGTAATTGGAATATTATGTATAAATAAATAAAATTATTGCTGTACTTCTTGTTGAACTGGCCTGACATTATAAGGTCAAATCCTTGCCATGGGGGAAATCTTGTATGTAATAATAAGTCCCCAGAATAATAATAATGAATACATGGGATGTATATAGATTGTGCAACAAAACGTACAAGTCGATTCAGCATTTTACGGTGTGCTGTGAGATCTGATTTATCTTCAACAGAGCAAAAACATGGCTAAGATATTCCACCAAGCTCTTGCAAAAAAAATCAGATTGTTGAATAATAAGAACACATTATTACTGCTACATCCCACAAAAACGTACAGAGAAAGGTAATGTTAAAATGTATTGGGACAAAGCAATAATTACAGACAAAATACCCATTACAATAAACCAGATATTCTTATCATTGACAAGGAGAATATTACAGCTGATATTATTGACATCACAGTGCCCAACTATAAGAATCTTTAAAAATCTAATGCTGAGAACTTGGTCATAGAGCTGAAAGATTTGTAGAAGGTAGATTCTGCAAGGTTAACATCTATTATTACATTGACCAACAAACTTATCCCAAAAACCATGGTTACAGCGACAATTTACTTAAAAATCTTAGAAGAATTAATAAATATGTCCAAAAAGAGGTGCTGCAAGAATAGTTAGAAAATTCTTGAACAAACACCCGTAATAATGTTAAAAGTAAACATAAATATAAAATAAAATCAACAATTCTTTTGATTAGCAAGAGCTCCTGAAAGAATTCATCCCAGGAAATTGAGGCAAACAGCCCTCCCCCCATTATAATAATCTTCTTGTTAACCTAAAACTATTATATATTTTTTGTTTGACAAATGTACAGCAGCCAAATGTAACATTCATTTTCTCATTTCCTTATTTATCCTAAATTATTCCCTGAAAGTTACTGTAGAAATACAATAATTCTCCTAAGTAGCTACATAATTACTTGTTGTTTCCATTTTTTATTGTAATATAAATGTAATCCACTGCAGTGGATTACATTTAATTTAACTGACAGTAATTTTATATTTGTTTGAAATGTTTGTTGCATGTTAAATTTTTACTAACTGTTGTATAAAGACAATATAAATCAAATTAGAAATATGTAATATTCATTATGAATCTTCTAATATATAAAAATCTTAAGCAGTGGGGAATTAAAAATTACCTTATTGGTTGATAATGTTTTGTCTATGTTGATTGTATTGCTCACCTATGAGTATATTTATCCTAATTATATGATATTTGAGATCTGTTGTTTTCTTCAGGTGATTCACAACCTGTGAAAATGTTTGATAGGCATTCCAGTTTAAATGGTTGTCAAATAATTAACTACAGGACAGATCCAAAACAGGCATGGCTCCTTTTGATTGGAATATCAGCTCAGGTGAGGCTTTCTTTTTATTATTTACAATGAAATTATTATGATAATACTTCTTATCCTAGTAGGCTGAAATACCTTATTATATTATTTATAAGCCTTAACTATATATATTCCATTAAACTAATAAGTTTATCAATATTAGTAAAGTATTAAGTTAATTTAGACTAAATTGAAGTATAAAGATTTGATCTTTTTTTTTATTAATACCAAACTGACCCTTTACTAAAATCTCTTGTGTTTTTGTAATAGATGGAAGGTCACTAAATAGTGTCTAATCTTTATTTCCTCCCTACATGTTTCACACCTTTTTGGTGCCTCATCAGGAGATGGATTTTTTCAGTTTCATTAATTTTTAATATCAAAAGAAAAAAGTAAAAACATCCACTCCTGCCACTCTGCCAGTGGCAGTCCAACACATGTGTCAAAATTTTAATTCAATTTGGGTATTTATTTAATTATATTGTAAAAAAAAATTAGTTATTTAACATTTTAATACATTGAAGTAAATAATAATCATTTTGTAGAGCCAGCAATACAAAATAAAACATTACTCAATGTACTTAAATTCAGATGAGAATTAACCTATTCGGACTGTAGACTGATAAATCAGTTCAAGCGCGCTGATCCCCGAGGCCTATAGACTAATATATCAGTTCGGAACGCACCGATCCCCATGACCTGTAGACTGATATATCAGTTCGCTCTTTTAAGCATTAGAGGACTGTGGTCATGTTATTAGATCTGACTCTAGGTCCATCTAATGGTTGATGAGACATGTTCTAGTACTTTTCCTTGCCACTAGGGTTCATTCAAATGCATTTCATATATTTATGCATTTCATATATTTGTACGGACCCTTTACGACCCCTTGTCCTCTACCCGACTTTATGTCTATACCTGTCCTTATCCCTTGCAGTTTTAGTCTTCAGTCTATTCTCTGGTTTTGTACAGTTTACTGGCATTCTTTATCTCTATCATATATTGTTTTCAATATGTCTAGAAAATTGTACAATGATGAAGAATTATTGGAATTACTGGCTTGTAAATCTGATAGCGATTTTAATTCTTCATCGGACTCTGATTAAGAAGGAAATATTAGATAGTAGTGGGGACTACTCCGAGTACTTCGGGTGTGAACTTTGGATAATAGGAAATGTTAAAACAAAATTATACACATAAAGAAACAGAAACTTGAATACAGCTAAAAAGCATTCGGGCCATGGGGCACGTCAGCTGTCCTGCACTCTCAGGCTGCCAGCCAGGCCCGCAATACGCTCGTATTAGATAGTCCTTAAAAGGTTAAAAAAAAATCCTGCACAGGTGAACAAAGGGCAGGGCCTGGACCCCTTAGCTTGTGGGATGTACCCGGCCACCTAGAGCTTATTCTTGTAATGTTTATAAGAATATGTTGAGGGAAATAATGCATAATAAAATAAATAAAGTATAATTAATTCATAAAATTGTAATAATCTCTTGAATCAGTAAATATGATTGCTTGTCATTGTTAATTTATGATATAGATGATTTTAGACCATGAATAGGATATGGAAGTGTTAATGAATCTCCAAGGTTTAAATAAACTGACTATCCTAGGAACATATAATCAAATGTTGTTGTTACTGCATTTAGTGTGATAGATATAACTTGTCTCTTGGGGAAAGCATTGAAGGGGCTCAACGTTGCCAGTTCTACAAGCCTCCCAGCCCCTGCTCTGTCTATGTAC
This sequence comes from Gonocerus acuteangulatus, assembly GCA_946811695.1. NCBI lineage: Eukaryota > Metazoa > Arthropoda > Insecta > Hemiptera > Coreidae > Gonocerus > Gonocerus acuteangulatus. Next base: position 70,989,547 of record OX328132.1, on the reverse strand, counting down.
AGGACTAGGAGAGGGCCAACCCAGCAAGGCTGCCATTGGCTAAAGGTGCCTCCACTTTCCCCGACCCGTCCACAGCCAAGTGACAAGTTATATCTCTCACAATATAGAATGAGTTCTATTCTGTTCATGCTATTAATTTAATCATCGATTTTGACTATAAATTGTATGTAGAATATATTGTCTTTATTTTTGTCAAAATAAAAAAATTCTGGTTATTAATTTAAGAATGGTATAATTAACGAATTAAACAACTCTGCCTTCTTTAACTTGCAGCAAAATCGGGTAGTTGGGGCAATGCAGTTATATTCTGTTGAAAGAAAATGTTCTCAACCCATTGAAGGACATGCGGCTTCATTTGCTCAATTCAAAATGGAAGGAAATCAGGAAGTTTCAACACTTTTTTGCTTCGCAGTGAGAACATTGCAAGGAGGAAAGGTACAAGTTACTGCATTCATATTTATAAACATTAAACTTGTATAGTACTCTGAAAAATTGTTTTACTTATCAGTTTTTGTAACATACCATATGATAGGATTATGTATAAAAGTAATTAATTTTTACTTGTAATTAAAAATATTACTGTATTCTCCCCAAATAAATTTAATTTGTTCAATCAAGGGATATAATAGCGTCTAAACCATGCTCTGAAGTTGAATACCTTATTGAATTATTTAATTTGTAACTTAAATGGTCAGTTAAAAACATAAATTAATTGGATGGTTTATGTTCTTTCAATTGCATAAAATGAAAATAAACAGTTGTGGGTGAATTAACATTTTTCATAATGATAACTATCGAATTATGATTTTTTTTTCTACATTAGTTGTTTATTTTGATCTTATTTGTTTTTAGTTACACATTATTGAAGTAGGACAGCCTCCAACTGGAAACCAGCCATTTTCAAAGAAAGCCGTTGATGTTTTTTTCCCGGCAGAAGCACAAAATGATTTTCCTGTTGCTATGCAGGTATGACATTTTTAGATTCAAATACCAAATTACGTCATTCAGGATTTAACACATTGATACCTGAATGTAAAAATTGTATTTGGACTTTAATTATTTTATTTATTTATTTTTAATATTACAACACATCGACATCTGGGCCATTTTTGTTCAAAATTCAACAATGATACCATTTTGACCACATGACAGTATATCACTAGGCTATTGGGCTGCAAGTGGTTATGGCATCAGTTTTAATAAGAACTCTTTGAGGCCTTTGGGGGGACATGCAAGGTAAGGCATGGGAGAGTCTGTGGAAAAAATATGTTGACTCTAATGGACAGTAGTACTTTGAAGAATATTAACCCATTGAACTTATTTTAGGTATGATTTTTTTAAAATATATTTTATGGCTTTTTTAACACTTTTTTAAAATTTATCCATTGCTGAAAAATATTACTGGTATTTATGAGTTTGTCAAATATTTAATTTAAATTGATTACAAATGCTTTCAAAGTACAGTAGAAACTCGATTATCCAGGCCTCCATTATCCGGACGACAGGACGAAGCATTAGAGGAGGGGCGGGAGGAGATTTTACTAGCGAGGGGTGGTCGTGAGGAGGCCCGGGAGGTAGAGGGGGCACGAGGAAAGGGTTACCATGGCTACCTTACCCCCTCCTCTCTATGACTGTACCTTCACGTGGCGCTGCTCCGAACTAGTAGTGGCTCGCTCAGTTGCCTATTTACGCTGTTAGAATTGACTTGTCACATTCTTATTTTATTTTACATATTTTGCAAGCCATGTCAAGCAGGACAGGAGGCAGTGTTGCGGGACGGAGAGCCACGCGACCCGCCTGGTGGCGGCATGCCAGATCTCCACCTTTCCTGGAAGTCTAGAACTCACTGGATGGGTCCAGGTCTTCTGCGAAAAGGAAGCTTCTAGCCCAGACTAGTCGGTTCCGCAGACCTTTAAATAGGGGACACCTGTCCCCAGCAAGTCAGTCTGGAGAAGCCTACCACCTGAGGACGTCGGCACCGTGTCCAGCGCCATGTCAAGTAGCAAATGTAAAAGAGTTGAGGAAGAGGACAACCACCTGCCACAGTAACACCAGGTCCTTCTCATGCAGAAGCTCTTCAGGCCATTGAAGTGGTGTTCAGGTGGCTTGAGAGACAAGAAGAGGCAGAAGCTGTGCAGCTTCTACAACTCCAGCAACTTCGAGATATGGCGGAGTCCATGAAATGGAAGGCAAAGAAGCAAACAAAAATAATCAATTTTTTTAAACCTTCCTAACTGTTTGAAATTAGTTTCTGTATTTAACTGTGAACATAGATTATTACATTTACATACATAAAAATATTACTAACTATTATATTGCTTTAAATTTTCACTAAAGAGTCAATAGTTTTTGAAACTTTTTTAATATCCCATTATCCGGATTTTCGATTATCCGGACTGACCTTGGTCCCAGTAAGTCCGGATAATCGAGTTTCTACTGTAATTAAAAATTCTGATTTTATTGATATTATATTAATAATACTTGAGATTATTATCTAGACGTCGACCCCAACGAAATGCATATCCTCGTGAAATCAATTTTAATAGATTCCCTGGGGATACTGCACAATCACATATACGAGAGCTAACCAGCTGCATCTTAATCTTTCGAAAATCATTTCACCAAATTTGTTCAAACTTATCATCTTAATTCTTTGCATTTAAAGTATTATCAAAATTTGTTTAATATTAAAAGTATTTAAAACTCATCATCAAAATTTAGTTTTCCAAATTAACACAAAAACCTTTTTAACCAACTGAAATGAATTTTCGAAAGATTGATAAGTATGCTGTGTTTACAGCAAACTGCAAACTTCATTCATTTTTTAAATAAAGAATTTCTTCTTCTTCCATATTTAATTTAGATATTTGAAACATTCTTTATATTTTCTTTTTAGGTCAGTGCTAAGTATGATGTAATCTATCTCATCACAAAATATGGTTACATTCATCTTTATGATCTAGAAACTGCTACCTGCATCTACATGAATCGTATAAGCATTGATACAATATTTGTAACTGCTCCACATGAATCAACAGGCGGAATTATTGGTGTCAACCGAAAAGGACAGGTAATAATTTTTTTTTTTTAATAAAAAATGTAGAATCTTATTATATAACATGTTTATGCTTTTGATAATTGATAATACTGAATTTAATGTGAATCATTGTTTTTTAAGAATAATACCTATTTACTTCTGCTGATTTTTATTTAATATGGTGTATCACAGGTTTCTTCACTTGTATTTTTATAATGCAGACAACATTTGGTTTTCCCATTTATTCGTCCATCCAGGTACTGGCAACGCCTGACGTTGTATAACTTCCGTGATCAAAAGAAATAACTGCAATAAATTAGATTAATCATATCCAGGAATGTAAAGTGGGTCCTTAAAAGGACAAACATGAGGTTGTGATCTGGTAGAGAATGATGTGGATAAATTAAATATCATTGAACTCACTAGTGATGTTCTTGCTGATCCCTTGACCCGACCTAGAAGAAATCTTTCCTTGAAGTTCTTTAAGTTAGTTGTAAACTTATTATGAAAATATTGATTAATAGTCTATTTACATGAAATGTTGATATACTACGTACTAAGTCACAATCTAAAAGATAATGTTTTAAATGTTAAAACCATTATATCATTATAATTCATAACATTTTTCTTCATATTGAAATAATTTCATTTTTTTTTTTTAATAGGTCCTTTCGGTTAGTGTTGAAGAAGATCATATTATTCCTTATATCAATAACATTCTACAAAATCCTGATTTAGCCTTACGTATTGCTGTAAGGAATAATCTGGCCGGTGCTGAAGATCTCTTTGTAAAGAAATTTAATATGCTCTTTCAAAATGGACAATATGCTGAGGCAGCAAAGGTAATTATGGTTTATTATAACACTTTAATGTTTTCAAACAAAATCAGTATTCACTCAACAAAAAATACATTTAAATAAGTTAAAAGTCATTCTTCTAATAATTTTACAGTCAAAGACTCAGCATCATTTAATTTCAAATAAATGTAATCATCTAATATTATTTATTTGAATTAAATTATATTCATCTAATATAAGACATGATCTTTAATTGTTATTTAAATATTTATACAGTATTTTCATTTATGGTTGAAAATATAAGCCATTTGCATGAGAAGGCTGCTTGTTTAAAGTATTATGAGATGGCCTATCTGAGGAAATATTTTGTGGGTACATATTATGTTTAGCAGTCAACTCATTTTCTGAAGGACCTGAGTTTGAAACTAGCATGCACACTGAAAGATTTTATCTTCTAGTTTTGTTGGTACAATCTGGGGTCTCAGTATGTCCCTAGACCACTCAGCCTCAGATCTCTACAAAGTTGGAAATCAGGCGACCAGCAACCTAGTACTGACCACACATAGTGTGTGGCGAGATCAAGAATCAGATACCTCTACTGTATCTACCTCTTAACAGTATTAGTCATTACTCTCTATCAAGGGGCTGATATATTTTGTTCTTATAAACATAATACATACTTGAGAACTATTTTTAACACTATTTTACACCTGCATTCTTTTAACTCAGCCCTGTTCTCCACCTTATATGCAATTCCTTATCATTTATTTCTAGGTGGCTGCCAATGCTCCTAAAGGTATTCTTCGAACGCCACAAACTATTCAACAGTTTCAACAGGTCCCAAACCCACAAGGCCAGACTTCACCTCTTCTACAATATTTTGGAATTTTATTAGATCAGGTAAAACTACAGAATTATTTTTCTAAATAATATGACGATTAAGTCAGATCACCTTAATATATTATTCTTCTTGTGCATTAAACAATAAAATTATATGCCTTAACCTTTATAAAAAATCCTTTCAAATAACTCAAGATTTTAAATGGATATTTCATATTGAGTAAAATATCGTCTTTTCAGTGTGATATGATTAGAATTTCAGTATTTTTTATCTAATCTGTTGTAATCATTGTATATTTACACTGTTGTTTTCTCTTGACATTTGTAATCTATATATATAAAAATCACGTGTATATCTGTTTGTCCGTTTGTCTGTTTGTTCCTTATTTGACTCGCCGTTTGACCGATTTTGACCAAAATAACTTGGAACACTGGTAGGTCTTGATCCGGGAAGTCTCGTAGGCTCAGTCAAAAACGTCTACCAGTTGTCTGTCTGTATGTTTGTTCTTTATACAAATCCACACTCTTCGCCCGATTTTGACCAAACTTGGTACACAGGTAGGTCGTGATACAGGGAGTGTCATAGGCTAGGTCAAAAACATCTACCAGCTGTCTGTATGTTTGTTTCTCCTACAAATCCACACAGTTTGACCAATTTTGACCAAACGTGGCACACATGTAGGTATTGATACGATGAGTATTAAACGATTAAACCAGGTCAAAAAGGTCTACCAGCTGTCTGTCTGTATAATTGTTCCTAATACAAATCCACGCCGTTTGACCAAACGTGGCACACAGGTAGGTCTTGATACAGGGAATATCATAGGCGAGGTCAAAAACGTCTACCAGCTGTTTACCTAACTGTTTATTCCTGATACAAATCTACACAGTTCGACCGATTTTGATCGAACTTGGCACACATGTAGGTCTTGATTCGGGGAGAGTCATAGGCTAGATTAAAATCGTTTATGACTCACAGTTCGGAGGTCACGGGTTCGAAACAATGAACAGGGTTCTTAATTTGTTTTTGATTTTATAGATGCAGAAAGTAGGCACACCGGATAACAGCTAGTTTACCAATAAACAAAGAAAAACAATCTTTCTAACAAAAACCTCTTCCAAAAATGACTTGCAGTTTGATTCTGGAATCTGCATTTGGCATGACTATTTGATTACATTGAATATTTGACACAGAACACCAAAGGAGCCCTGATTGAAGCTCTCTTTATTTATTTTTTTCTTAATTTCCATTTCTTTCCTTTCTTCCAAGAATTTGCTTTTTATTCTTGGTGACATGACACAGCACATTAGACAGCTTTCTCAGTTCTATGAAACAGAGTTTTATTAGTAAAATTATAACACATTTTTGTGATAATTTCTTTCATGAACTTCGTATTTCATAACATTACTGATTGGTCTATATTTTTCAGGGCCAATTGAATAAATATGAATCTTTGGAACTTTGTCGACCTGTTCTTGCTCAAGGCAGAAAACAACTTCTTGAAAAATGGCTAAAAGAAGACAAACTTGAATGTTCAGAAGAGTTGGGAGATTTAGTTAAGCAAACAGATCCAACTCTTGCTTTGTCAGTATATTTGCGAGCTAATGTTCCTAATAAGGTATTGACTTTTATATATTGTAATAGATTTCTGGCTTTACAGCTTGATATATATATATATATATATATATATATATATTTTTATTTATTTAATTCCAAGGAAAATACATTTTAATGACTATCTCAACATGAATGTCTTATTTCTCAGGTGATTCAATGTTTTGCTGAAACTGGACAATTTCAGAAGATTGTTTTGTATGCTAAGAAGGTTGGTTACACTCCTGATTACATTTTTCTCCTTCGAAATGTAATGCGTGTTAATCCTGATCAGGGAGTAGGTTTTGCCCAAATGCTTGTTCAAGATGAGGAACCCCTTGCTGATATTAATCAGGTAATACTCAAAGTTATTAAATAATTCTTTACATAGATCTTTGTCATAGACAATTTGATGACAGGTTTGAAACTAGGCGGGGTGCGGACAGTAGAGGAAGCGTTTCTGGAATGTAGCCTGGCCCAGTAAATAGCCGAGCAGCATGTTCCCGGAACGTGCGCCAGCATCTATGTGTTAACCCTTAGCTTACGGCGGGTAGTGCAGGCTGGCTGATCCCCCAGTACGACGGTCTTTCTACCTGGACGAGCCCCTATTACAAAGCTATTCTCGCCCTCCTGTAGCTGCGTGAACTCATTCATATAAATTACCATTTTGAATTGTAGGAAAGCTTTAATTATTTATTTACTTTTTCTTTTTAGCTCTAAATATTTAGTTTGAATTATTTAATGATATGCTCCAATAAACGTTTTTAGAGAGTATATTTTTTAATACGAATAACTTTTTTTTATGATATAGGTACTTATCAATGAAGCTAAACGAATGAATAACGTATTTTTCATTAAAAAAATCAAAAAAATCCTCTTTTTCGATTTAGGGCTTTGGACCTAACACTGGCGGAGTTTTTTTTTTTTTTTTTTTTATAAATATTTACAAAGTTAGAATTTTTTTAATATAATTATGTACAAATTTAAAAAGAGAAAAACTAAAATAATTAAAAGTTTTTTTTTAGTGTGGTAGTCACGGAAGCAAGGAAACGCGCAGAGGGTTGTCTTGCAAGCTCTGCAGTATATCTTCGTTTGCTTCCGTGTCTTATTTTTTCGGCAAACTACACATGCTTTGTATTTATCCCATTCTTCGGGCAAGTGGTCTCCACTGGATAATCGTGGGAAATTTTCAGAAGATCTTTTCCCTTCATTCGATTTCTGACGCATAAACAAAGTTCAGAACAGAGCCTTAAGAATCATAACCGGAGCTGCTAAATCAACACCTATTGCAGCCATGGAAATTTAAGCGGGCATCAAGCCCCTCAGAATGAGGCGAGATAGGGCTGTTCTGAAGTTTTGGGAGTGTACAAGGAGGATTAACCCAACACTATGGAATAATTACATCCCAGCAAGTCATCGTCTAAAAACACAAACTACACCACTGAAGCATGCAAAGGAACTCCTCCTAAAGTATAATATCCAGCGAAGCACTCCAGCACCAGCTTCGGTGATACAAGAAGTGTTTTCGACGCTGCCACTAGCCTCTATCTCCCTAAGTAGCCATAATACACCAAAATCTGCATCCCTCGAAATAGAGCTGAGGAAGGCTGCTCTCGAAACCATACACTCAAGGTATCCGAAACCAGCATGGCTACATATTTACACAGATGGATCAACAATACCTGCCACTGGTCAAACGGGCGTTGGCTATTTCTCCCGAGAATTTCAAGGAGCCAAACCTGTTGGGAAGCCACTGAGTAATTTTGATGGGGAAGTGGCTGCTATCATGGAGGCAGCCGGAGAGGTAGAACGCAGAGGCTTAACAGAAAATATAGTATTCTTGATGGACTCACAGGCTGCTATATTGGCCCTATCATCTAACGCAACCACTGATTGCCATCACACTTTGGAATGCAGAAAAAGGCTCTCAGAAGTAGCAGCCAAAGTTACTCTCGTGCTTCAGTGGATTCCTAGCCACGTGGGAGTGCCTGGGAATGAAAAAGCCGACGAATTGGCTAAGAAAGGATCAAATGAAGAACAGCCATCAGCTTTGGTGACACTCTCCTTAGCTTACTTCCAAATAAAGGCTATCATGAACATAGCAGTAGCTGAAGGACACCGCAAAGCTGCAACTGGTAAAATTTGGGAGAAGCTAGTCACAAAAGGACTAGTGCCCCGAGATCTGCCCAGAGAATTGGCTGTCTGCCTCTTCAGAATAACCACCGGACACGACTACCTACAGGCTCACCTGCACAGAATCGGCGTAGTTGAGACAGACATCTGTCCACTGTGCAATGATGGCAGAATGGACGCTGCACACCTTACTTCCTGCAGTGCGCTAAGCTCCCCAGAGTATGGCGATATGAATTTGCTGCTTTTCTCCCTGTACTGGTCTGCGAGGCGCTTGATGGCAGAATTGCCTCGTGCGGGCGTAGGATAAAGTAAAGTAAAGTTCATTCGATTTCTTCTTCTCAATGTGGAACTTCTCCAATATTTGTTCGATCAGTGTCATTTGAAAATCCGCATATGGGATATTTGAATTTTTTGTATAAACAATAACTATTGAATACAGACATGTCCAAAATATGGAAAAATCATTTTTTATGCCATTTTTTGTTTTTTCTGATAGTTTCAACCGTTTTTATGACCATGTCTGAATTATCGACAGACCCCATATGTTTATTGTAGTCTATGACTACTGTCGGCTCAACTTTTTTCTCTCCGGTCTGCTGATCGATCTTTGAGGTTTCTGCCATTGTCGCTGAATGAAATGTTGGCAACATGAATACCTCTTTTTTATTGCACCATTTCACAGCTATCATCATATCCTGAATTTGATTGAAATGTGAATTCTCCCCTTTTTAATTTATCCGCCATTTTCGGCATGTCCTTCCTGTTTTGACGAACCGTCCCACAAGCATTTGTCGTGCGGTCGTAAAGCCAACAAAATAGTGCTGGGCTTGAGTACCAGTTGTCAACATATAATGTGTGCCCTTTCTGGAGATATGGTTCCATAAGAGTAGCCACAACGTCTCCTGATACACTAAGATCGGCCTTACTTAGGTCAGTAGCTTTCCCGCAGTAGACAATGAAGTCCAAAATATAATTTGTTAGACAGTCGCAAATAACAAATATTTTTACACCAAATCTATTTCTCTTGGTGGGTAAATATTGCTTGATTCCAAGCCTACCTTTAAAAAGAATGAGGGATTCGTCAATACAAAGGTTTTCATAAGGGGAGAGATATGATTTAAATGTTTCCCTAAAATGACGAATGATTGGTCTAATTTTCCTCAGGACATCACTCGTGTCATCATTTTCATTATTAGAAAAATGCAAAAATCTCAAAATATTCATAAAACGGTCACAGGACATTAATTTTGAAAATATAGGTGTTTCTATGACTAATTTTTGAGACCAATATTAACTTAGAGAGAGTTTTTTCACTCTTGTCATAATGCACTTCGCCATAGATGCGGTGCGATAAATAAATAAAACTTTTGTCATAATGAAAACTACAGCGAGAAATATAAAAAATTCATTCCCGGTTAGGTCACTCCATTTTTTTACAATTCTGTCTGACAAGTCTGGGGATTGTGAGAAATATCTATTTGTTTCTCCACAAATAAAGGAAACTATCTCTGATGTAAAAAAAAGTTTAAACTAATCTATAGCACTGGAAACACACTCAATCAGTTTCAATCCCACTTCCGAGCCTTCAAATTTGTGTTTTTTAGACTTTAGATTTTTCCTCTTCCACTGCAGTTTTTTTATCCCTGGTGTTGCCTGTCCTTCTGTATCTTCTTCTGATGAAGAGTCGTCAGACTCGGATGCCGCAGGCCTTGTTCGCTTTTGAGTTCCAGAACGTCCGGGAACTGCGGGATCTATTACTTCGGGTTCAGAATCAAGAGAAGAATCAGCCGATTCTTCAAAATCACTCCCCAAAATAAGGTTAAAGGCTTCATCCATGGTGTACATTTGTTATTCACCCATTTTTGATTTTTAAAAAATTAAAAAAAATAAAAAATAGCCAAATACAAAAACTAGATACAGATTAAAACAACGAATGTCCTCGCACTTGTACAGTTGAGAGCAAACTGGTAATTTCTGTGAACTTTTCTCATATTAGGGACAGTAACAGGTATATTTGTCAAAGCTGTAGGGACACCGACCCAGGTATCCCTAATCCCTAGCTCTATTGTCACAAAGAGTTAATTTCCCCGACAACTATTTACAAAGTTAGAATTGTTTAAATATAATTATGTGCAAATTTAAAAAGAGAAAAACTAAAAACTTCTTGAAAAGTCAGCCGTAGGGAGCCGGTAAACGAGAGAGAAGGGTCGGACTGCTGTACAAGTCCTTCGTTCCAGGGGCATGGCGAGTTTCGACTTGTACAGAAGTCCTTAGTAAGGAAAGGGTTAAATAGTTCAATGAGTAGATTGATAAAATACATTGTATTCTGTTTCTAGCAAAGCCCAAAATACCCTTAAAATAATATTATTATAAAGCCATATTACTTTATACATCGAATGAATAAAATTCATACGCAATAAGTTGTTTAAATTATTTTATTCTATAAAATAAAACCTAAAGAAGTACATATTTAATGATCTAGGCGCACGGTAGTGCGCCAGGCCAAGTTCCGGCCTAAGCATACTGTGTGTATATTACAGGCGGTCTTAGAGCCGATTTTTACCCTCTCATAACTTTCAACCAGGTAAAGATAAAGTTATGAAATTTTACACAGGTATTATACTACTAGATGTGAGTAAAACTGGAAATTTTCATAATTCTACATCGAATAGTTTCTGAGATATAAGTGATTGAAAATCGGGATTTATAGGACTCACTCACTCATCAAAATTATTAGGCACTTCCCATGATGCTAGAGACTTGAAATTTTGCATGAAGATAGATATGAAGACTTTATTAAAGGAAAAAATCGAAAAATCGCAAAAAGTTGTGTTTGACTCCGCTTCCGGGTCGGGGGCGTGCCAGTTTTGTACTTCCTTCGGAAACCCATCATTCCGTCCGAAACCCATGATGTGGGGTATCAAATGAATTGTCTCGGTATGAAGAACCTATATTTGATGTTTTAAGAAACAATTAGACGCATATAGGCTCGGTAAAAATCTTATACCCGCTGTCTGTCTGTATGTTTGTTCCTCTTACAAATCCGTACCGTTTGACCGATTTTGACCAAACTTGGGACACAGATGGGTCTTGATACGGGGAGAATCATAGGCTAGGTTAAATTGTCTATCACCTGTCTGTCTGTCTGTTTGTTCCTTATCCAAATACACACCGTTCGACCGATTTTGACAAACTTTGACACACATGTCGGGCTTTATCCGGGTAGTGTCATAGGCTAGTCAAAATCATCTATCAGCTGTCTGTCTGCATGTTTGTTCCTTACACAAATTCTCACCATTTGACCGATTTTGACCAAACTTGGCACACAGGTAGGCCTTGGTCCGAGGAATGCACTAGGCTAGGTAAAAAAGGTCTCTCAGCTGTCTGTCTGTATGTTTGTTCCTTATACAAATTCACACCGTTTGGCCTATTTTGACCAAACTTGGCACACAGGTAGGTCTTGATACAGGAGTGTCATATTACCTATGACGTTTTCTACTTTTTGTTCCATCGAAATGCCATTATTCCTTCTGAAACCCATCATGTGGGATATCAAATGAATCGTCTTGGTAAGGAGAACCTATATTTGACGTTTTAAAAACATTTCGACGCATCTTAACAAAAACAGTTGTGACTTCTTTATTAAATGTAGTAAATAAAGTCGTAGGGGTTCACTGCATAATATACTTCAAAGCAGATACTAAGTTTTTCAAAGCCGAGCCATCTAAATTACAAAGTTTAGGATCACAAACCCAAAATGTATCGTCTTTCTTCTTATATTTTTCTTGAAGGCCTTCTGCACTTTCCCTATTGTGATCTTTATCCTAGGGATAAGGTTCCTGTGTTTTACAGTGTAATAGTTTAGTTAAGAGGGCAATCAATTTGTCCTCTAGAGTAATGTCACCTGGAAGAGCTTCTAACTTTTCTAGTCTAGTGGTTAGATGTATGTAGGTTGATTATTGGTAGACCCTGGTTTTATATGATGTACAAAAGCCAGTAGGTATGCAGCAACTAAATTCTATTTAATACTTAGAAAAAAGTAATGAGATCCCCAAAAAAACATAAATGTGAAATAGAGGCCAAGTTCCTGCCCCCACAAAGAAACACTCCCTTCCTCAAAAATATCCCCTCCTAAAACCCCCGAAAAACGCCTTACCATTCTACACTCCAAAAAAAGTAGTATGAGTTGGTGTATTAATTCAACCAAAAATATTTGCCAATACAAGAGATGATACAAGAAAGAAATGTCCAAGTTCATTACTTGGAAGACCTCATAGTTACTTACTAAGAACAGTAAAGGCACTTCAACTGACCTTTAAAAACAACAATAAAAATACTTATATCCAGTTACTAAAATATCACTTTCCTCAACCAGGTATATTCTTAAACTTGGCAATGTTTAGTTTTTCTCTAAAGATAATTTCGGCATAAAAAAAACATTGCCAAGTTTAAGAATATACCTGGTTGAGGAAAGTGATATTTTAGTAACTGGATATAAGTATTTTTATTGTTGTTTTTAAAGCTCAGTTGAAGTGCCTTTACTGTTCTTAGTAAGTAACTATGAGGTCTTCCAAGTAATGAACTTGGACATTTCTTTCTTGTGTCATCTCTTGTATTGGCAAATATTTTTGGTTGAATTAATACACCAACTCATACTACTTTTTTGGAGTGTAGAATGGTAAGGCGTTTTTCGGGGGTTTTAGGAGGGGATATTTTTGAGGAAGGGAGTGTTTCTTTGTGGGGACAGGAACTTGGCCTTTATTTCACATTTATGTGTTTTTGGGGATCATTCTTCACACAACGTGCTTGTATCTCAAAATCTTCCAATAATAGCACAAGATAACAACAATAACAATTTAAAATGAGTTAGAAAGGTTTCAAAAATTGGCATGCTCAAGCAGCTCAATACAATATAAAATAATTAACATTAAATAAATAAGGAGTTCAACTTTGTAACTGAAAGTACTTAAGTTAATATTAAAAGGCTTAAACAGTTCTTGGAATTACTTAAAAAAAAAAAGAAATCTTCAAAAAAAAATTCAAAGTAAACTAGGTAAAACTAATTGAAAAAAATTACATAAAATAGTTTAAATAAAGTAATTAATATATAATTATACAAATTAAAATTATTTATAAATTAATTAAAGAAAATTTAAATTAAATTTTGTGTCACGAGAAATGAAAGCTTTAGCAAAAATCTAAGAAAGAGCGATGTTTCTGGGAATACTGAGCTGCTGCATTTGTGGCTCATACTAAGGACATTCATAAAAAAAAAGAAAAGTGCTTTACTGAAAGAGGTAAATTTCATCTTCTAAAAAATGGTGCCTGCTTGCCTGACATTAAATCAATCTTTTGTGTCACAATCAAAGCCAGATCAATAAGACTTCTCTTCTTGATTCTGTATCTGACATGGAACAGGCTTTATGGTCATTCTAGACTTCCTTTTCATAAATAATTTATCATAACAAATACTGGCACTACTAATTTATTGCTAGATAACGTTATAACTTTACTCTCTCCAAGTTCATGGGCAGAGCAACAATGTCAGCCCAAAAAACCATAATTCATTTTCATGACTAAGAGGAATCTGCCCTAAGATCAGGGTTGGAACTGGAAATTGCCTTTGTTTCTCGGTAATAACACACTCCATACTTTTCAGTAGGCATCTGAGTACCATTTTCTTCTCACCAATCATAGAATCCCTTGCTTCTTATATATTCATCTATTTGAAACGTTGGGTGCTTGACTTAAAGAAAATAAGTAAATTTCACCATTGACTAAATCTCTAATCTTGGAATTGAAACATCTTAGATCACTGAGTTAGTTCAAAAGACAGTTGCACTAAGAGTTTCTTAGGAACTTATTTCTGAGTTGTTAAGCAAGTCCAATGTGAATGTGTGATGTCAGTTTACTTTTTACTACATTTTATATCATTGATCTGCCATATTAGAACGTATTATGATAATACATAGCCTATGCCACTTATGTCTTAATGAATTCATTAATGCTACTTACATTTAACCAGTAGTTTTGAATAGTTAACAATTCTGGTTACCAGAAAAACTTTTGCATTTATGATCATCAAGGATAAAAAGTCTGAAACAATTTATTTATTTAAATTTTAACGTCCATTTATTATTAACTACGAATTTTAGGACGGGTTATCTATAGGTTACCACCCTTTTCTAGCCAGGATAGGGGTGATGCCTTTTCTTTTTTCCACCGCCCCTAGTGGGAATCGAACCCACGACCTTTGGCACGGAGTGTTAAGAGCTCACGCCTTAACCCTCACGGCTACCGGGTCTCCTGAAACAATTTTAATTCTAAGAAATCTGTGAACACTTATATTTCATCACTATAAGCTAACTAAAAATTGACTTATTTTATTCCCATTTTAATTTAAAATGAAATATCACACTATACAACATTGTCATTCTAAAATACTTAGTACAGCACTGCATTAAAAAAATAAAGTTGTGTTTCATTCCAATTGTTATTTCTATCATTACATCCATCATTATTATGGACATGATTATCATGAACTGATGAATAGAGCTGTTGGAATATGATCAGATGTCCATGAATAAGTATGAGGAACCCTCTTTTCTTCCGTTTCATATAACAGACTCATACTCCCCTTCAGTCTTCAATTTTCACTACTCATAATGAATGGTACACACAAATAGTTACATATTAATAAATTAAATGTTATCCTACCAAGCAGATATTTCAGTATTTGATGTTAATTTATTTCAGTGATTTTTAAAAAATAAATTAATTGCACACATTTCCTTATTTTTTCTAGTTTTTCCTTAATAATTTTATGAATATCATTATTTCAGATTGTTGATATCTTAATGGAACAAAACATGGTGCAACAATGTACAGCATTTCTCCTTGATGCGCTGAAGAACAATAGGCCTTCTGAAGGTCCTCTTCAAACAAGGCTTCTAGAAATGAACTTGATTTCAGCTCCACAGGTTTCTACTTTACATTTCAATCATTAATAAGTATTGGGGTCTCCCATGGTCTAGTGGCTAGTGCCTTAGATTCATAAGCGGGAGATAGTGGGTTCGATCCCCACCGGTGGCAGGAATTTTCTCATCCCACGGCTCGTTGGGAAAATTCCTCGCTGCACCCTGGATGTCGGCGCTAATGGCGCAGTTGTTGAAGCACCGTAAAAAAAAAATTAATAAGTATTAGTTTTAACAAAGGAAAAAAAGTTTAACAGTATATCTTTTTAATTTTCTGTTTAAATTGATGTTTTTTTTCTTTACTTCATGTGTTTTATTTTTACCATGTCTTATCTTGTGATAAATAAAACATTGAATCAGGTATGAATTCAATATTATTATGTATTTTTAAAAATAATATTTTGTACTTATAGGTGGCTGATGCTATTCTTGGAAATCAAATGTTCACTCATTATGATAGGGCACATATAGCACAGCTATGTGAAAAAGCTGGATTGCTACAAAGAGCATTGGAACATTATACTGGTACATTATTTTTCTTAAAAATGTTACCCTCTTTTTTTTTTGTTTATCAAAACTCCTCGACTTGAAATTCAGGAAACAGTTATTTTACCTGATTCTATCTGATGCATAATTCTTTCCCGTTTGCAAGTTTTTCCAATTGTTTTATTAATATTCAGTGATCTCTTATTATTCTGTTCTGAGATCTAAATCATCTTCAACAGCTATCTTCTGAAACAGTGTTTTTTTTTATTTTAGCTGCTTCCTATAGTTCTAATGCTTCAATGAGAAATGTGTTTCATAGTAAAATTTTTTGATATTGAGTAACATGTTCTCCTCCATTAACATTCAATTGAGGGCATCTACTGGTACTTTAAACGTCATGGATTCAAACATGGCCCTTGCTGCTCTTAATTTTTTTCTTTTATAAGAAATTGGATCCCTAATTTAGTTGCTTAGCCCATCTAAAATGGAGTGATTTTTTTTGTATTGCATTAATTAGTATTTTTACAATCCTTGATCTATTTCTTTGCTTAAAATATATTTCAGTTTCATATTAGTAACTTGGGCATTAACTACTTTTCTATTTATGAATTAAACGTTTGCAGATTTGTATGATATTAAGCGTGCAGTTGTTCATACCCATCTTCTTGGCCCTGACTGGCTAGTTCAATATTTTGGTACTTTATCAGTTGAAGATTCTCTTGAATGTCTTAAAGCTATGTTAACTGCAAATATTAGACAAAACTTAAACATTTGTGTACAGGTATTTAATTATTTATTTATTATCTGTTCTATTAATGTTCAGTTATTTTTACCTACAAAGGATAACTGCCTCTACTTCGGGTATTTTTTGTTATATATATCAATCTCTTATTAAAAAGTTTAGCCTTAAATTAACTTAATTGTAGTTTGCTTGACAATTTTTGTTATACAGGGTGTCCCACATTGAGATGTCATAACTTTAGGGGTTTATTCTACACCTCATTTCTAGATTCAAATAAACTTTTCTTAATCAGCTATTTCTAGACTTAGGGGTTTGGCTCCACCTCAAAAGTTGCCTTATTTAAAAAGCTTTAAAAGGGTACCTTGTTTTAGAAAAAAAATAAAATTATTTTAATCTAATTTTTTTCTGATTTCTAAGTCAACACCAATAAATGTGCTTTAGCGTGAAGGAGCCATTCGGCACACATTTTTTTATTTCACACGATAATGGTGATGTCCTATTCTTCCCACACTAGATACAAATTTTGTGCTCTGATCAGGGGTAGGGGGATACGTTCGAATCAAGGGTAAAAGAAGACAGTAGAACATTTTGGAAATAATTACAGTTATAGTGCTCATGGCCTCAGCAGTCGATGCACCACAAAACAAAACAAAAAAAAATACAGTTATTGTAAATTATAAATACATATATTATATTGTTATGCCTTTAGAGTCTGATTTTATTAAATTTCTAATTTGAATACTATTCTATTTAATAAAATTAGACACTACAATATCTGCTCATAAGATAACTGAGTTATTCATTACAATCATTGGAAATTGTATACTAAACTCCTGCAGACAAAAAGCGAAAAAAATATATTTAAGTGAAAGGACTTTTATACTACTCTTATCTAAAACTAGACCATTGGATCTTTTACTAATTCCTCCATTCTTCGAAAATTGTCTGCGCAAGTCTAACACCCACCTTAATAAATAAGTAGATAATTATTTATCAATCTGCTTGTGTGGTGCTCCCCTCCCAGGTTATACTAATGCCTAGTGTTTTTCCTACAAAGAATACACCGATATGGTGTTCGTTTATGGCTTCATTATTGGTAATGCATCTGCTGCAGTAAGTGAATACAGTCTCTGTTTGCCGGAAATACTCTTGCCTGTTCCGTACACTCAGAGGGACTGGATCATTTCCTCTGCTTCCTACAGGATGTTGTTCCTGATGGTGGACAACAGGAAGATTTACTTGATTGTTTTAATGAAAAACCTACATCTAGTGTTCGTGAAGCGGAATTAGTACCTGGAACACCTTGGAATAGAGTGCACAAGTTTACAGTAATTGTAATTCTGTATTCTTTTACCCTTGACTCCGAAGTGTCACCCTACCCTTAATCAGAGCAAAAAATGTGTCTACCTGGTGTGGGAAGGATGGGACATCACCAATATTTTGTAAAATTAAAGAATGTGTTCAGAATGGCTGCTTCATGCTAAAGCAAATTTATTGGTTATGACTTAGAAATCAGAAAAAATTAGATTCAAATAATTTTTTTCTTAAACAATGTGGAACCATTTTAAAGCTTAATAAGTAAGGCAACTTTTGAGGTGGAGGCAAACCTCTAAGTCTACAAATTGCTGATTGAGAAAAGAATGAATAATTTAAGAAAACTCTAATATCAATAGTTCACATCTATATGGCTTTTAGTATAGCTCTTAATTTACATGGCAATATTTCAATAAAGGCTGTTTCTTATTGGAAATTTAGTGCAGATTTTAAAAATGTGGTCCTTATTTATGATACATTATTCAGAAATCCCACAGTTTTACATGAAAAAAACAAACAAAACAATAGTTTTGAAATAGACAACAATTTGAGTAGTTCTGCTATATGTTGAGATAGAACGCTTATTTTTGCTTCACTGAACTACAAATGTGAGTTGTAGAATAAACCCTTTAAGTTATGACATCTCAATGCGGGATACCCTGTATATCAACATAACTTACATTTTCACAAGTTGTTTTTGTTAATTTAATCATTTCCAAATTTGCTTTCTCATTCTGAAAATTTGTGTTAGTTTATCAATTATTGAATAGCAATTCAACTATTATTAGTAACAATTGTTTAAAAAAAAAGTTAAATTATCCTAAATTTGGGAATTTGCATAGGAATAGGTGGAAGGTCCGTGAAACTGCACTTAACACTTTAAATATAGTTATTTTCTTCCCTATTTGCTTTACATCTTTATGATGGTTCTTCAGGGTAATATCTTGTATATAAAAAGGCTTACAGACTCAACTTAAGGAGAATCTCTTACATCAAGACTGTCAAAATAATATATATATATTCAAAGTGTGATGTTTTCTTGACTTTCCACCTATTTTGCTTAAAAAAAAAAAAGGTACCTATAAATTATTATGAAATTAAAGCATCCAATGCTTTAGAGAGAAACAATTTTACTTGAAGTATTTCTTTTTGCCTGGGACATTGTTCCAGGCGTAACTAGACACTGATAATATGAAATGAAGGAAGCCAGTTGAGTTTTTCTTCTTGCGATATAACATATTGAACAAGCTCATTCCACTTTTTGGCTTCCTTTATTTTATTCGTATGCTCATTCTTATGCTATTGTCTTTACATGCTACTCCTCAGGCTTCTTCATTTGCTGAGTTTTCTGTATTATGATCTATTATTTCATTTTGTTATGCAATTGTTTTTTGTTTTTTTTTTTTTTTTTCAGATTGCTACTAAGTACCATGAACAATTAACTACTAAAGCTTTAATTGATCTCTTTGAGTCTTTCAAGAGCTATGAAGGACTCTTCTATTTTCTTGGATCTATAGTTAATTTTAGCCAAGATCAAGAAGTGCATTTCAAATACATTCAGGTAATATTAACTTTGTATTAAACATAATCATAGTTTATAAAAATGAATTTTGTAGGATATATAAAATGAATATTTTTCTTAACATTTACTCAATTAATTATCGTATTTTAACTTAATTGTTATCTTGTAAATTTATTTTGAACTTAAACTTTATTTCTTAGATGTTTGTTTGACTAAATACTTTAAAACCCCAACCGCTGCATTGATCAATGGATTAGTTATTGTTCTTTTTTCACTTATATTTTGCAAAAAACATTTACCTTTTTAATAATAATATGCTATTTAAATATTACAGGCTGCTTGTAAAACTGGCCAAATAAAAGAAGTGGAAAGGATATGCAGAGAATCCAATTGTTATAATCCTGAACGTGTGAAGAACTTTTTAAAGGAAGCTAAACTGACTGATCAGTTGCCCCTTATTATAGTGTGCGACAGATTTGATTTTGTCCATGATTTAGTTTTATATCTTTACAGGAATAACTTGCAGAAGTATATTGAAATTTATGTCCAGAAGGTGTGTAACTAAGTTGGAACATTGTTTTCTTAGAATGTATCTCAGACTTCTAATTTTGTTCTATTTTTATATTTTTTTTTTAGGTTAATCCATCTAGGTTGCCTGTTGTAATTGGAGGGCTTTTAGATGTTGATTGCTCAGAAGATATAATAAAAAATTTAATGATGGTTGTTCGTGGTCAGTTTTCAACTGAAGAATTGGTTGCTGAGGTTGAAAAAAGAAACAGATTAAAACTTCTTCTTCCCTGGCTAGAAACACGTGTACATGAAGGCTGTGTTGAACCAGCAACCCACAATGCTTTGGCTAAAATTTACATTGACAGTAATAATAATCCAGAGCGTTTTCTAAAGTAATTTTCTTATAACATTTTAGTAGCTTTATAAATTCTGGTAAATTTATTTTTCTAATTGTTAGAAAAATATTTGTATCCTTTACAGACTGATTCCTGGATTTGATAAATTTAACATAAATTTTGCTTAGTTAAATAATTTTTATTAAGATGCTAAGATAATAAGCCAGTTGAATTAGTCTTCTTCAGACTCTCTTTTGATATTCCCGATTATTGTATCTATGTGTTTCAATACTTAAAATTCAAAATTAGTGAAAAAAACAAAGGCAGTGTCTAAATTCATGTGAATAAATATTTTTTATAAATATTAGAAATCATTTTTAAAGTTTGCAAAAATTTGGTAAAAAATAAATAAAGTTAACAACCTGGAAACCTTTTTGGAATTTTTATTAGTTATTATTTGTTTGTAGTCATGTTTTTAATTTACAGGGAAAACCAGTTCTATGATAGCCGAGTAGTTGGTAAATATTGTGAAAAAAGAGATCCTCATCTAGCCTGTGTTGCCTATGAAAGAGGACAGTGTGATCGAGAACTAATCAATGTTTGCAATGAAAATTCACTCTTTAAATCAGAAGCCAGGTTAGTTTTTTGTTCTTTTTTAATTTTTGGAATACTCTTTTTCACTAAAGTCCCTTTATATATTTTTTTATTATTATTTTAAAAGTTATGAGTATGGTTCTATCTATTATTTTTTTATGTTTATATTTGAGGTTAAACTCTGTTTATAAATTTCTTAATTTATTAAAATTAGACTAGTTAATTTTTCTGGAATTAAAAAAATCTTCTGATATCAGTTTATAGGACAGTTTCCCCACCTTTTTCTTGGTTTTGGGTGATATTTAAATAATTTGTTCTTGATACTAAGACTAGCTTATACAGTCGATTGACATGAAATCACTTCTAATATACAATATTCAGCACCAGTACAACAAAGCATTTGAAATTAATGTATGCTATAGAATATAGTCATTAAAAGTACTAGTAATAATTGTATATAGAAGATTTCTTTACAGCAATGAAGGTAAAAGACCCCTATGATTGGTTCACGGTTTTTTAATTTTGAAATTTTCGTTTCTTTGTGCTCTAATGATTGTCTATTGTTCTGATATAGGGAACAAAACCAGCTCATTATGTTTAAATTGTAGGCCTTAAATGCTTGTTTTAACCTTTCTTGTTTTAATAGCATCCAATTCTACAAAAAGAAATTTTCAATGTTTTTATTAATTTTGGCATGCTTTGTAACGTGTTAAAAATACGAATTAATTGTAAATCTCTCTCTCCTCCCATCCCTCATAGTAAGCCGAGAGAAACTAAATCCCCTGTTTTTAATTTAATATATAGGGGAAGGTGTTGTACCTCTGACCGTCTTGTACCTTTGACCACCGAGGCTGTCGCGGCACGTACCAACATTTTATAAATTTTGGTGTAATTAGTGTTTAGCTCCTTCACTAAAGCGCTTGTGTAACCTACTTTGGATTATTCAAGTTGAAGAGGATTCTTGCAAAAAATACTTATTCATTTCTATCATAAAAATGTAAGTTATTTATTGATGACGTTTTGCCTCATAATATTTTTTGTATTAAGTCTTTTTATAGATGGAAATCATTTGACAAAGTAGCTATTACAATAATTTTTTTATTTATTATCAAGACTCTCATAACGCAGATGATTCGCCTATTACAATAAGAAACATGGTGTAGCTTCTGAAATTGATTTATCTTAACCCTAAAATTTTTAGCATTCTTTATAGTTTGCACTACCATGGTGTTGTACCTCTGACCACGACTAGTTGTTGTACCTTTGACCAGGTCAAAGGTACAACATACCTGAGTAATTTTTACATAATTCAACTTTTATGTTTTTCTGCTACAAATTTTTTTTAAAAATTAATATTGGTTGCTTAAATTGTTCAAAGAATTTAAAAAATACTAAATTAAATAAGTTCAAACTGGCTTTATTAATCCTCAGTGTAGCAGTTCGAACCTATCGCCCCTTATCGTTCCACTTGAAGTTGTAAGACCTCATCGAAAAGCGGAGGGAGGGAAAATGTCAATTAGGGGCCGGCCTAAGGGGAAACCTCGTATCCTGACAGATATTCCTGAAAAGCTAATTATTGAAGGTGAAAAAAAACAAAAAAAAAAACGAAAGCACTACCCTAAACGTAAGACACCACATACAAATAAAACCCCTTCCTAAAAAAGTGGTAAATAAAAAGAAAATTATTCTAATGACAATTCAGATTCTGCTACTGACACCGAAATTTCTTCAGAAGAAAGTGACGTTGATCTGTCTGATAAATGTGAGTTACGTCAATGACCAGTAACAATTTGAAAAATATGATTTGAAAAAAGGAAATTTTATACTTGTTAAAAATAAAAGTAAAAAGACTATTACATATTTAGTCGCAGAGATCTGTGGTATTAAAGATCCAATATTTGAAAAAACAAACTTTAAGTGACAAGTTTAGGAGAGAAGATGAAAATTTGTATGATATTGATGTTGAAGACATTGTGGCTTAACTTCCATACCCTACTATTGCAAGTGGATCTGCTTGGCAGTAAAAACGTTTATCGATTGGACTGGATTTTTCAGCATACTAAGCATAACATAATATCAACAATAGCTTTTTATTATGCTTACATCCTTGTCCTGCATTTATTAAACTTACAATTAATTATAATATTACTGAATAAAATTTTTTTTCTGCACTGATGTGCTGTTTTTGCGTGGTCAGAGGTACAACTCCCCGTGGTCAAAGGTACAACTACATGTTGTACCTTGACCACTGTACGATTATTTTTTTTTTAAATTAATAAAAAATATTAAATGTAAAGTTAGAACCTTGAAAAAATTAAATATGATAAACAATAGAATACTAATTACAATAAAATAAAAAAAATGAATTTAGCATTAATATTCAAGCTAAAAAAAATCAGTCAAGTGCAAAGTGGTCAAAGGTACAACACCTTCCCCTATAAATATATATATATATATATATATATATATAAAAATAAATATATATATATATATATATATATATATATATATAATATATATAATATATAGTAGTTTGCTTGTCTACGCCTATTCTATAGTCTATGCCTACTCTAATTAAAAAAAAAATACGTTTTAATAGGTATCTGGTTCGTCGGAAAGATCCTGACCTTTGGGCAGAAGTACTTCAAGAAAGCAATCCTTACAAAAGGCCTTTGATTGATCAGGTAGGAGTAATTTTAAAATTATAAACTTATATATTTATTAGATAAAATCTTTAAAATTTTCACTTCATTTTAAAGGTAGTCCAGACTGCCCTTTCCGAAACACAAGATCCTGAAGATATCAGTGTGACAGTAAAGGCATTTATGACAGCTGATTTGCCTAATGAGCTCATTGAACTTCTTGAAAAAATCGTTCTTGATAATTCCATTTTTAGTGATCACCGGTATGTGGTAACATTTTTGTTTTTAAGTTAGTCTTTGTCTATGCTGTCAGTTTTGACTTTGGTTAATTCTTTTATATAATGCATCTTTTACAGTAATCTTCAAAACCTTCTCATCTTGACTGCTATCAAGGCTGATAGGTCTAGGGTAATGGAATACATAAACAGGTTAGATAACTATGATGCACCAGACATAGCTAATATTGCAATAAACAACCAATTATATGAAGAAGCTTTCGCTATATTCAAGAAGTTTGATGTGAACACTTCTGCGATTCAGGTAAATTTATTTAAATTCATTTTTTCTTAAGTAGGGAGTGACATACATTAATCACTAAATATTTGTGGACCTTTTAATTAGAAACAACCTAACGTGAACCTTTTGATTGTGAACTTGGTTATTCACTGATTTTTCTTAAAAAAACTGAAAAATCGATTACCCTTTCTGAGCCAAGCAATGGAAATGGGAATTTAAGTGGAGGGCAGCCCACCCTCTCTATCTCTTGCGTTTAGTTCTTAATTTGACGACCCCCTTCCTTTTTTTTAGACTGAAATAGAGGCAAACAATTTTTTTATACATGTGTCTAATTGTTTTGAAATCCCTACTTTATTATTTGAAAATTGAAGTAAAAGTAGGCAAGTTTTTGTATTTGTATATATATTTCAGAAATATTACACGGTCTAATTACTGAAATGCCTAATCACAAAATCTAATAATATAATGTATATTACAATGCAGGTGCTAATGACCTTGGCAGTCAGAGCACCCATAATTAATAAATAAAAAAAAAAATTACAATGCTAACTACAATGTTTCATGTTTGAAATAGTTTGCCCAACTAGAAAACTTAAAAAAGAGAAGATATTAAAAAAACAGAAAAACTATTTAGGCATTAATGGAAATAAAATGAGTAGTAATAAGACCAAATTAGTACCATTACAATACTATGGTAAATAGAACGAGAGAAAAGCTGACCCAAGAGGGGCACTCATATATAGGGGCATGGCACACTGACGGTTAATGAATAAGTATATTTATATATCATATTCTAAGAAAATAATTTAGGCTACCACAACTCGTATCTTAAATTTTATAGAGAATGGAGGCTGTGACTCTTGCCTTTTACTAAAATTTAAGAGCTTTCTGACGAACAACTACTATTCATGAAATATTTTCAATCATTCTCTAGCAAATAAACTCCAATTGGTTCAATGAGGGGTGTGATTAAAATGGAGTCGATGCTACCACTTCAATATTTTGGAGTTGCTACTACCTTCAATGTGATTAAACCAGAGCTAGAACTACCCCCTTGTAAATATATCAGTTTTCCCGGAGAGGGAGTTTCAACTTCATATTTGATGTGATACAAGAGAAGCTACAACTACCTAGGTGTAGTTATAACTTAATTTTTTTGAAGTCTGAGGAGAAGCAGACTCCACTTTTGTCAGCTATTCTTCAAGATCAGGATTATTACTGTACTACTTTGGTTCAGGGGCATTTATATAGGGAATAATTTCCGCCTAACAGGGGGTTTGGGGGGTTTTACACCCAAAAAAATTTATATTTTCTGGACTAACAAGGGGAGTATACAGCGATGGGGTCACCGATCTGGACCAATTTTTTCTGGTGATTCTACATCGAAAAATAGTCGACACGTGTCCGAGCGTTCCTTCCAATGCGCCTTAGGAGCCGAGAAATAAAATAAAATAGGTTGAAAGTGCTTTATTTTTTATATCGAGTTTAGAAAATTATATCGGCATGATTCTTTCACCAATTCATTTGTTTTTTAGAGTAGATTCAAAGAAAAATATAATCGTTAAACAATAATTTATATTTCGTCAAATATATTCAAAAATATGCTTACGTTTTCAAGTAACTAGTATTATACATTTTTGTGCACCAAAAATAATAGCATATTTAAAATCAGCACCCCAAGAAACCCTAATGTGGTGAATATCATTGAAAACAAAAAATAATGATTTTTCCCAGTCTGGAAGAGACTTAAAATTTGTAAGCGAAAAAGTAATGTAACGTTTTGAAATTCAATATCTCCCCTTGAGATAATCCGCTTTTTATTTCATTGAAATCTTTCAAAAGAAGAGAGACTCCTTTTTCTAACCATATAAATGACTGTTGTATTATCTCTAAAGGTACTTGCAAAAAATGGTTCTCAAAATAAAAATAAAATGTAAACTTTTTTGCATATAACGTCAATCCCAGAAGACGTAGAAACACCCCAATTGAAAGGAAATATGTCACATTAGGGCCTTTATCGACCCTCCAAGTTTGGTTTGAATCGGGTAAATATTCTTTGAAATATGGCCAGATTGTTGAATCTTTAACAAAATATTAAGGGTCCCCCCTCAGCGAAATTTAAAATACATTTATTTTTTATTTTTGTAATATTCCCAAAATTTGAATTTAGGGGTTTTTCAATGTGCTAAAAACGAATCTGACATCCGTTTTTTTGCTTTGGATTATTACTTTTTATAATTTAATTTACACTATGTATTTTCCTTCAAACCTAAAAATAATTTCAGTGTTCATCGTGAAATCAGAAATTTAGCGACTAATAGCCCAGGAAACAGGTGGAAAAGTTTTTCGAGATATCATTAGTTTTCGAAATATCCGCTCTTGAAAGTCTGTCATTTTGGGAAAAAAACACACTTTTTTCTATTCTCGACCGGATATCTCTTCAACGATGAACCCAAAAAATAAATGTCGACTATAGGGTAGTAGAGCATTCCATTCGCTTCAATAATATATATTACTTTAATATTTTATGTATTTTCTTTCAAACGTTATATACACACTCACATGGTCTTAGCAAAACCACTGCCAATATAATGGACAAGTTCTTATCTAATAGTGTGAATAACTGGTCAGTGGCCCAAAATTATATATTTTCTGCTATTTATACGTCCAGTACTCACTATATTTACATAATGGAGTATATTTTTGACAATACTGAACACTAAAACTGTTTGAAGGAAAATAAATAAAATAGTAAAGTTATATATATTCTTGAAGGGAATGTAATGCTCTACAGCCCTATAAACAACATTTATTTTTTGGGTTCATCGTTAAAGAGATATCTGGTCGAGAATAGAAAAAAGTGTGTTTTTTCCCAAAATTACAGACATTCAAGAGCGGATATTTCGAAAACTAATGATATCTCGAAAAACTTTATTGATTAAGCTTTCATTTGTTATAGAACAGTCATGTCGCTAGGACGCAGGGTTTCCGAGATATAAGTGGAAACCCGAAAAATGGGACCTTCTAAACCCCCCCTCCCCCCGGCACAAAGGCAACGGGCGAGGACTTTTGATATGTTTACCTCCTAACTAGCCGAAACAAAGTTATGAAGTTAAAAATAGTGTTCCAAACATTTCCATCTATAACTCTTAGTTTCCTGGACTATTAGTTTCTAAAGTTCTGATATTACGATGAACACTGAAATTATTTTTACGTTTGAAGGAAAATACATAAAATAGCAAAGTAATATATATTATTGAAGGGAATGCAATACTCTACAACCCTATAACCGTTATTAATTTTTGTGTACATCATTGAAGAGTTATCCCGTCAAAACAGGGAAAAAATATGTGGCAAAAGTGTTTTTCCCCAAAATGACAGACTTTCAAGAGCGGATATTTCGAAAACTAAAGATATCTCGAAAAACTTTATAGAATAGAATTTGTAGAAAATTTAATGAGCTTTCATTTATTATAGAATGGTCATGTCGCTAGGACGCAGGGTTTCCGAGATATTAGTGAAAACCCGAAAAATGGGACCTTCTAAACCCCCCCTCCCTTCCGGCACAAAGGCTACGGGTGAGGACTTTTGATATGTTCACCTCCTATCCAGCCCAAACAAAGTTACGAAGTCCAAAATTGTGTTCCAAACATTTCCACCTATAGCTGTTTTTAAGCATTCGTTGCCTGGACTGCAAAGGAAATCACAATAAGGAGGTTGTAAAAGCACAATAATCTCCAGTTTGTCTGTCGACTTCTTCACAAATGTTATTTAATTTTTTTAATTCAATTTTAATTTTCTTTGCATTTCACCCATAAAACAAGGTTTTCTGCCACCAAACTCCCAAACTAACCACTCTCAAAAGATTTATTCTCAACTATCATCAGATGATGACGACATACTGCTCACCATACTTTCAGAATTGATATGTGCCTAGCAGCGACTGAGAAGGAAGAGTTCTAACGAACACATCTGTAGGGGTAGGAAAGAGTCGACACGTTCGAACATGAAAGGTAGCCACTACTAAAGGGTAGTTATATCTACCCCTGGTTATAGCTTCAGTGTTTTCAGCTACCACTCCATTCAGGGTAGTTGTAAATACCGAGTGGTAGGCTTTGTTTAGTCATATGGATCTGAGTTGAAGGTATCACCGTAGTGTCTACTAAGTAGTCACTTCGTTTTTATCACACCACCCAAAACATAAAGTATTATAAGTATTTAGGTATTTTAAAATTGCAGCTTAATAAATATAGTTTTTTTTTTGTTTCAATTAAAATTTTATTGAACTTAACCATCTGTTATGTTACATGATTAATTTATTATAATTTTATAACTTTTTTAGATAATTTTAAATATTCTAGTGCTATTTATTTTTATTCAGGTTCTTATTGAAAATGTGAATAACCTGGATAGAGCATATGAGTTTGCTGAACGATGTAATGAACCTGCTGTTTGGAGCCAATTAGCTAAAGCTCAATTACAACATGGACTTGTCAAAGAAGCAATTGACTCGTTTATAAAAGCTGATGATCCATCAGCATATGTTGATGTTGTTGAAACAGCTCACAAAACAGGTCTTGACTCCATGGATAAGAAGAGTATTTTCTTAAAGTATACTATTAACATGTTTTCATCATGTTTCTTTATTTTTTAGGAAGCTGGGAAGATTTAGTTCGATACCTTCAAATGGCCCGGAAGAAAGCACGAGAATCTTATATTGAAAGTGAACTAATTTATGCATATGCTCGCACCAATAGATTAGCTGATCTGGAAGAGTTTATCTCTGGTCCAAACCATGCCGACATTCAAAAAGTATGTTTTTTAATTTTTTACGAACTATGTTTTTTGTATTCATTTTAGTGAGTGCTAGCAATTTAACAATAATTATTTTTTTTTAAATTCTGTGTCAGAGATTCATTGGCATGAAATGTTAAGGGGACCTTCCATCAGAAAGCTGAGACTGATGTCCCTCTAGAAAGAATTTAACCATGCCAATGGACTCCACTGCCCTTTATTGGTTTGCCATCTTCATTCATGTGTACCTTACTCTCTGACCTATGTGTAATTTAGAATATGTGTGATATATTTTTGGCAAATAATGAAAATATATATATATATATATATATATATATATATATATATATATATATATATATATATATGTTATGTGTTTCATCACTTGCTTTTCATTTTGACAAGGACCTTACAAAAACTATGTTTAATGATTTTAGATTGGCGATAGATGCTTTGATGATAAGATGTATGAACCAGCTAAACTCTTGTATAACAACGTTTCTAACTTTGCAAGACTAGCAATTACCTTAGTTCATTTAAAAGAGTTCCAGGGTGCTGTTGATAGTGCTAGAAAAGCAAACAGGTAATGTAAACATTAAATAATATTTCATCAAAAGTTTGTTTTATGAGTGGTTCTAATTTTCTAATATTTGTTTTCTTTTTAGTACTAGGACTTGGAAAGAAGTTTGTTTTGCTTGTGTTGATAGTGAAGAATTCAGATTAGCCCAGATGTGTGGATTACACATTGTTGTACATGCAGATGAGTTAGAAGATTTAATAAATTATTATCAGGTACAAGCACCAGGAATAATACCTAATTGAAGTAATTTTATTTATGAAATAGTTTTATTTTAAAATATTAAATTTTTTAAGAATATTGAAATTTTATAATCCGAACGAGTTCTGTTATTTATTATTAAAAAAAAATATTTTTCTTAAAATAATCCCTTGGTTTCTATAATATCCACTAGACTCAATGCATTAATAAAATTAATCCATTAATACATATAATAATCAAATATTATGATGGCTTGGTACTTTTAAAAAGGAAACATTTTGTTTGTTCGTGTGAAATTTGAGCTCAGAGAAATGGCTTATATGAAAATTACCTATTAACTAAAGCTTTTGTATTTTTATTATTTAAAAATTGTTTAGTATCATTTTTTTTTTAAATTATGGTTATGACAAGAAAGTATATGTCTATAAATAAATAGATCTTTATTTATTCAAAGCTTTAAAATGTTAAAAATGTGAGGCCTGAAAAAATTCTTTCAAAATACAGGTTCTTTTCTCTTGAGAAAGTTTAGTTCATGAAATTTGTTCTGTGGAACATATTATTTCATTTAAAAATATTTCTTTACGTTGGTGTTTTACCTTTGCTCCATTACTGTATTAAGTTGTTTAAGGGTTGTTGGAGTTTTCTATAGAATTTGATATTAGAAAAATAGCTGAATTATAAAAAGATGGTGTTTTTTTAATATTTTTTCTTTTGTTTTTATTTTAGGATAGAGGTTATTTTGAAGAGCTTATCAATCTTCTAGAGGCTGCACTAGGATTGGAAAGGGCCCATATGGGCATGTTCACAGAATTGGCAATTTTATACTCAAAATACAAACCTGCAAAAATGAGAGAGCACTTGGAACTGTTTTGGTCCCGAGTCAATATCCCTAAGGTTTGTTAAAATTTATTTTTTATAGATCAGTTCAGTAGTTATTAGGTGGAGATTGACTAAATTTAATATTTACCTTATCATTCTCGACCAAATAAAATACAGCTAAGTTATTAAGCATAGTCTTTTATATTACAAAGGAAATGCACATTCCATTTGAAGTGAAATAATTAGCAGTTGTTTCTAAGAATATAATAGCTTTCTACAAGCGTTATAACTATTTGTAGGTCTTGAGAGCTGCTGAGCAAGCTCACTTGTGGGCAGAACTTGTTTTTCTTTATGATAAGTATGAAGAATATGACAATGCTGTCTCCGCCATGATGAATCATCCTACTGAAGCATGGAGAGAAGGACATTTCAAAGATATTATTACCAAGGTATCCTTTGATTCAATTTAATATAATCTTATCCTTGGTATTGACATTATATACTTACTTACATTCAATATTATTAATTTCTATTGATTTTACTTTTGTATTGATAATTAAGCATTGAAATCAACATTATTTTATTTTAGGTTGCCAATATTGAGCTTTATTATAAAGCTATCCAGTTTTATCTTGACTATAAGCCACTTCTTTTGAATGATATTCTTTTAGTTCTTGCTCCCAGAATGGACCATACAAGGGCTGTAAGCTTCTTTACCAAGGTGAGTTGTTTTTGAGTAAGATTTGCTTTTAGCAGACCTTTGAAATAATTCAAGTTTGAATTCTTTACAGTTTTGTGATATTTTGTTTTCTTAATTTGAGAATTATGGTGAATGAGAATTAATTTGTTCACTTTTGGCTGTAGGCAAAATAGAGTAATATTAGAGATCTTAGACTGATCCTAATTTCTTTAGATAGATCTATCCTTTGAATTTCAATATAAAGGTAAACAAATGAAAATCACTTCCCTGAGATTATGAGCCAGGTGAGTTGACTGGATTTTATAGGTCACAGATTGACCCAATCCATCCCTAAGAAGAAGTGAAGATATTTTTGTTTGGGTCCTCCATTAAATAAATAAATATTATATATTTAAAGCAATTGAACTTCGAATTATAAAGATTTAACAAAATATTATTTCTTTGATATTTTTACCTTTCATAAAGATTACAAATAATATTAAGATTATCTAGAATTTTTAGATTAACCCTTTAACGGGCACATTTCGCTAGCTATGTTGGAATTTTTTTAATTTATATTTGGGAGTCTGGGGGCATCCATTTACTAAATATGAACCCAGGATGTTAAAAAAAAAAATTGTATTCATAAATATGGGGTAGGTCGTTTAAGCGACCCTTGCCCATTCCAGGAAACGGGAATCCCCGATATGAAATGCGGTGATATGTCGTAAAGCCGATTCCAAGTCGCAAGGATCCCAAAAATGAAAATGGTTCATTCGATGGCGTTACCCTAAGATTGGCAGGCTTTAAAAAAAAAAAAAAAAAAAAAAAAAATTGTTGAATGATTTATAATAATAGTATAATGCTAGCCCACAATATCATTTCAGACAGAATTGAGAAAAACATTTCATTAGGAATGCCAAAAAATGTATTTTTTCCTCCAGTCAGTAAGGTACTTATGAGACGAATCAAGGAATAACATGTAAGCGATATACTCATTTCAATTAAAATCAATTCATTTCTAATCTAGAATGTATAAAAGAATTATTACATACATTGAAACGATTTCCGGATAAGATGAGTGATCCAGAGAGCCAATAATGCACGGCCAACACTGACACAAGACGGGTGCGGGAATGGGCAAGGACTGCTTAATCGGTCAACTTCGTCATATCTCTGCTCCTCGGGCCCAAGACCTCCAAATACTATTTTTTGTTATACCCCGGCATATAGCAGGAAGCATTGGAACCAATTCCGCCTCATTTGCGTCATTTTTTAATTTCAGCGAGCAGTGGCCGCTTAATCGGCCCTTGCCCGTTAAGGGGTTAAAATAGCATGGTGTTTAAATTTAGGAATTTAAAACAAAAATTAATTTTGTGAAATATTTAATATTATGAAAACATTTCTTCTATAAAGTATTTTATTGAAGTAAAAAATAGACTATGGATTTTATTTTGAAATAATAATTATTGATATCATTGAATAAAAAATAAACCGTCAAGTATGCTGTGGAAAGATTTTAAAGAATGACCCTGTAAATTTTAACCATTAACGCATTTAATTTTTCTGACAGGTTTTTTGAGAATGACAATTTCGTTTAAAAAGAAAGAGAGTTGATGACACAGATGGTATGAAGGATTTTATCAAACGGGAAATGAAAAAACAAAAATTCCCAAAAGTTTCTGAATGCAAAGCAAAAGTAATTTTAAAAGAAAATTTGACGATTCAGAAACAAATGAAAATAGGTCAAAGTAACAAAAATTAATTCAAAAGAAAATTGACGATTTCTTTAATGTTAAGACTCATTATAAATGGGTAACAGCAATAAAAGAAACTCACAATAACGGCCACATTTTTTAAAAACTGACAATTATCATAGATTACGACACTTGTAAGAGAACGAAAACAGATGAAAAATATTCCTGCTTTAGCTCTAACCCGATATTATCTATTAAATAAAAAGTGTATATAAAGAGGCTGGAAAACGTACATGGACATATCACGAGATTATCAAGACAGAATAGCTGTATAGAATATAGAGAATCAATATAGTTTTTTAAAAAGAGAATTAAACATCATGTAAAATATGTCGATGAACATCATAATAAATGGGCTCTTGTTAACCACACTATACAGAAGAAACATATATTTGCTAATGTAAAAACCTTGGACATAGGAAGAAAGACAATAAAAAAACCTAAAATCAAAGAGAATTTACAAATAATAAAAATTAGGAAAAAGGTGTAAATAATAAAACTGAAATAAAATATTTAAATAACACATTTTTTAATTTATTGTACTAAGAATGAAGCTTTTTATCTATCTACCATACAAAGAATTACAAACAATTTTTTTGTTTAATTCAGTGTGTAATATTCCTCTTGATAATCGAATTCTATGTTATAATAATAATATGTAGACTTCTTTAGTGGTGTAGTACTTTAATTCTATTTTCTTCATGTATTTTAGCCTTATTGCTACCTCTTCAAGGGTTCTTTCTCTCTACTAGGGCAGCATAGTTAGTCTGTAGAAAGAAGAGGTGAAAGAAAAGTCAATAAGGCTACACAGTGGTAATTGCCTAGATGTCGGTGCACCATATATATATATATATATATATATATATATATATATATATATGGTGCACCGATATATATATATATATATATATATATATATATATATATATATATATGTATCTATATATATAAATGAATAAAAAATAAAGCTACAAATCATATAAGGCAAATGCATTAGAATTAAAGTGCAGCACGATTTTCAAGAGATATTTTTGCACCACTCATGTATTTCTGATTCTTTTATAAATTGTTTAATTTGATTATTGTTTAACCTTTCAATATATGGAGACTAATAATTGCTGTGAATTTTTCTTTTTAGGTTAATCATCTTCAATTAGTAAAACCTTATCTACGTTCAGTACAGTCCCTCAATAACAAAGCAATAAATGAAGCTCTTAACAATCTTTTAATTGAAGAAGAAGATTTTCAGGTATATATTTTTTTATTCTAATATCTTTATATCGATTGTGTTAAAAATAAATAATTTCAATTGTAAAATGATTAGGAATAAATCCTTAATGATGCTTCATTTTTTTATTTTTTATTTTTTTTATTGTAAATAAAAATGATAAATGATAAAAAAAAATTACATTACATGACCAGAATTCTAAATACATTTCTTTAGTAACTTTAATAGAATTGAAGTTAATGTGCTGAAAAAGTAACTTATTGCTTTAAACTTATTTCCAATTACTTTTAATTTAAATATATATGTCTGTTTTCAAATTAAACTTGAAGTCAAAGCAATTGTTCTGTAAAGTGTTTTATTAATTTAGCTTTAGTGCACAGCAAAAGTTTTCATAGACCAAAATAATTTGAAAAAAATATACAGGTTTCTTTTAAAATCAATGCTAATATTTAAAGACAATAATATATTTCTTGTAAAGATTTATCTAACCATATTTTCATCAAAACAACTCAAAAACATTATTGATATATTTTTAACAGGGTAATAAATAATACATTATAAGAATATATATAGCAAAAGTTTTCATACATTTTGGAAAATGTTTTTTAATACTTTGTCATTAATCATGTTTAATACTTTGTGGGAAGATGTTTGCTCTTCTCCACTGCTCTCAGCCACTGAGGCATGGATTCTACCAGTTTGGTCGTCACTTCCGAGGAAATATTGGCCCATTCTTCTTTTAATTTAGTTTTCAGATCAGTAACATTAGTAATGTGGTGTTTTTCAATTGGCGATCAAGGTGGGCCCACAAATGCTCAATGGGGTTCAAGTCTGTCATCTGGGGAGGCATTTCCAAGACCTTAGGACAATTATATAAAAGCCATTCTCGAGACAGCATTGCTTTATTTTATGCTTAGAATCATTGTCTTCATAAAACTTAAAAGTGCGTTCTAACTTCTAAATTGTTCCTTAAAATATCAATATATTTTCGTGAGTCCATAATCCCATCAATGAAAACCAAATTACCCACCCCGCCAGCTGACATACAGTCCCAGAGCATCACACTACCACCACCATGTTTTACAGTCCCAGTGAAATTCTTTTCGTCCAGTGCTTTTCCAGGCTTCCGCCTAACCAATGCTCGCCTATCTGATCCTTTAATGTTAAACTTGCTCTTGTCCACAAAAATAACGTCATTCCAGAAGTCTGGAAGCTTCTTCAAATATTCCTTAGAAAATTGTACTCTCTTTATTTTATTTCTCCGACTAATGAAGGGTTTTTCCCGACTTGCAATTTTTTGGTATATCTGTTCTTAAATCCATTTCTCCTCAGGAATCGTCAGATGTTATCTGGTCCAGCTGTATATTCATTTCATTTGTTAATTTTTTGGCCGGAGTATTGGGATTAGCTTAAATTTTACGTACAATTAGCCTCTCAGCACAGAGAAAATTCTTGACCGTCCCGATCAGGCCTTATCATCCAATCTTTCATCATATTTATAGCGCTGAATGATAAACTAGACTGTTGAAAATGTGATTTTGGTCACTTCACTGATTTTTCCGTATGAGTGCCCCAGTTCACTGATGTAAACCACTCTTAACCACTGTTCAATAGAGGTGTTAACTTTGCACCGGGCCATCATAAATCTAAGGCACTGTCTCAGAACTAACTGGCCTTTAGAAGCAATGACTGAGGAAGGATTAAAAATTATTTGATTCCTGCATCTCAATGCTCAATATAAGGGATTAAAAGAAGTAATTCCAAGCTGTTTGAAAACTTTTGCTTGGGTTCAAGTGGATATTTTTTCTTTATACATAGTAAATAAATAAATATTATCCCGATTTTATTGTTTTTAATTACCAAATATATCTATTATATTGATAGAAATATTATGATATCGTTAAAACATTTCTTCTTTTAAAAAGAGAATAACAAAAAGTCCATTTCAACGAATTTGGTGAGTGTATGAAAACTTTTGCTACCCACTTATATGGTAGCTTGTGGGGACAGGGTGGTTTGTTTGTTTGATTTCCATCAAGGAAATATTGGTTTGAATGTAGATGGACCCTTTTAGCGCTCTCCTCATACAGTTCTTACTAGTTCGACTTTGAGCTCACATAGAAAGAGCTTCACCATGGTTGTTTAGAAAGGGTGGTAACCAGTAGGTAGACAGATTCTAATTGCCATGGAACTTGATATAGTTTCAATTAATATAAAATAAATTAATTTAAAAAAAAACAAATTCTAAAAGAAAAATCCCAATTGCAGGGTGTTAGAACATCTATTGATGCATTTGATAATTTCGACAATATAGTATTAGCTCAGAAACTAGAGAAACATGAACTTATTGAATTTAGAAGGATAGCAGCTTATTTGTACAAGGGAAATAACAGGTGGAAGCAGAGCGTACAATTGTGCAAAAAGGACAGGCTCTTCAAGGTATGTACTTTGTTGTAATTATTTTTATTATTATTTTCTATTAATTAAATTTCTTTTTTCAAATTTATTATTTAAACTAACTTGGTATTCCACATAATCCTCTTCATGACACATTTGATTGTTAAAAATATTGTCTCGATGCCCATAATGACTAAAATGTTTATGAATCAGAGTTGGGCAAATGTTAGCGCACGCTAAAAGCTGATACCTCTCCGCTAATTTAGCGAAACCGTAGAAAGCCAGCGCTAATAATTAGTGGTTAGCGGCGGCAGTGCGCTAAACGCTAATCTATTTATAAAAAATCGTGATTGCTATTAGCTTAAGCTATAGTTGCAACATTTTGTCATCTCAAAGTTCACTTCCGGTCTGCTCTGAGCAACTTCCTCCTCACTCCTGTTCCACTTCCGCTTCAATCTACAGGGTTTCCGATCACATCAATGTCAATTTCGGTTACTTCCGGTCGACTCTTGCCTATCACTGGGTAAATTCTGTGCGATCTGGTTTACTTCCGGTCACTCACAGACAATGGCACACCCTGGCACTCCTTAATCTAGGTTACTTCCGGTCCTATATTCATCCCTAGGTCGTTTCCGGAAGTAGCCCTGGGCCTTCCAGGCACTCATGATAGACCGGAGGTGACCCGGAAGTAATTGTAAGCAACCGGAAGTGGTCCAAAGATGATCAGATTCATCCAGAAACTGTCCAGGAGTAATTTTGGTGACCCGGAAGCCATTATGAGAACCCGGAAGTAGCCAAAAGTTGTCCAGATTCATCCGGAAACTGTCCAGGAGTAATTTTGGTGACCTGGAAGCCATTTTAAGAACCCGGAAGTAAAACCGGAAGTGGCCAAAAGTTGTCCAGATTCATCCGGAAACTGTCCAGGGGTAATTTTGGTGACCCGGAAGTCATTTTTAAACCCAGTAGTGAGTCTATCATGAGTGCCTGGAAGGCCCTGGGGTACTTCCGGAAACGACCCAGTGATGAAAACAGGACCGGAAGTAACCTAGATTAAGGAGTGTCAGAATGTGCCATTGTCTGTGAGTGACGGGAAGTGTGCCAGTGAGGAAGTAACCGAAATTGACATTGATGTGATCGGAAACCCTGTATATTGAAGCGGAAGTGGAACAGGAGTGAGGAGAAAGTTTCTCAGAGCAGACCGGAAGTGAACTTTGAGATGACAAAATGTTGCAACTATAGCTTAAGCCATTAGCAATCACGATTTTTCATAAATAGATTAGCGGT
Source organism: Gonocerus acuteangulatus (assembly GCA_946811695.1). NCBI lineage: Eukaryota > Metazoa > Arthropoda > Insecta > Hemiptera > Coreidae > Gonocerus > Gonocerus acuteangulatus. Next base: position 70,951,775 of record OX328132.1, on the reverse strand, counting down.
CAGCGCACTGCCGCCGCTAACCGCTAATTATTAGCGCTGGCTTTCTACGGTTTCACTAAATTAGCGGAGAGGTATCAGCTTTTAGCGCGCGCTAACGTTTGCCCAACTCTGTTATGAATTCAATAAAATTATGTTGATTGCTCATTAGTATTTAAGTCATTATTTTAGCCCTGGCCTAAATATATATTAACAACAGGTTATTTTAACCTTCCAGTAGTTGTAGCCCCTGTTAGAACATGGGCTATCGCGCGGCACACTTACTGCGCCATCGTGTTTATTTTCATGTTATTGAGTTTTAAACGTCTATTTATTAATGATTTTCTTAACTATTATATTATTTATTGTATTTAAGTCATTATTGTAGACAGATATATAAATGGTAATGTAAATAAGCTCAATTTTTTTTGCTTTTAAAACACTAATTTTTTGCATATAACATGTTTTATTTTAAAAAAAAATATTACTCTACAATAAGACTGAAAATTTTATTGTGTATAAATATTAATGCCTGGAACACACTTTAAACATTTCTTTTTTTTTTAATTAAAAAATATTTAAATAAAAGTAGAAATATATACATTAAATGCTAAGAATGTAATTCTTATGATCTATTCAGACTAATCAGTGTCCTGTCCACTTTCACTGCATTTAATGCAAATTGGTTCAAATTTTACATGTAAATTTATTACACGTTAATCTGTTGTATATATTTTTTTGTCGTCCACAAACATGACATCGCCCTTTCTTTTTCTTCGGGGGTGGTTCTTCCATTGTTGCTCGTGGACTCCTTCAGAATTTCCCTAACAAAAATTGTTTTGTACCGGAAGGAAGTGACAGAATGCGTGCTCTGGACTGCAAATGTTCATTCATGAGCTGAAATACAAGATTCTTCAAAAATAGTCTTCTGAATTTCGGTGCATCCTGAGGTTGGACTAAGGAATAAATGACTTTACTATTTACTCCTGATATATTTAGGTAGGCATAGAAAAGCACCGTTGTCCATCTCTTGGTGATTGTGGCTGTACTATATGTCGCTATTAATTTGTCTACAGTGTCAACTCCTCCTTTTGTTTTATTGTAATCCAATATTATTTGTGGTTTGCCTGTGTGAATGACGATTTCCTCTGTATCGTGGATATTAGATAACAGAATATCAGACTTATTTTTTTTTAGTATTATAAGACACAAGCAAATGCTTGTGTCTTATAATACTAAAAAAAAAAATATAATAATAAGTCTGATATTCTGTTATCTAATTTATTTTTATAAGTTATTTTTTTTAACACAAATTTAGAAGCACCAACAGTTTGTTTTTTGGCAAAAACTCTGGAGGAATTTCTTTCTTATTTTTTCGTAGAATTCCCGCAAAAGTCAATTTCATCTCAGTTAAATATTCTGCTAATTGGCAACTTAAATACCAATTGTCTGTAGTTATACTCCGGTTAGTATTTTCTACCTGGCATACCAGTCTCTTCACTATTTCTAAAGGTGTATTAGATACCTGGTATGAACTGCTAGGTTCCATACCGATGTATATCAGAAGATTGCTAGTGTTGAATGTTTTTGTATCACATAGGGCAAAAATGTTTATCCCATATTTTGCTGGTTTTGATGGAATATATTGGATAAAAGAGCATCTGCCTCTAAAAGGAAGGAGCATCTCGTCAACAGTTAGGTATTCCGAAGGCTCGAAAGATTGTCTTATATTGATCAAAAATCTGTCAGGACCTTTACTGCAGTCAACTTATCCATACTTTTTCTTTGCGTAAGTGTAGTGAGATCATCAACTCTTTTTGAACGTAAAATGAACAGAAACCTCCTGTAACTCAACACTGAGCAAAGAATCTCCATCTCACACTCCTGGTTAGATTCACTATTATGATCCTCATCGCTGAGGTGAATCTCCTCATCACTAAGATCAAGGTCACTTTCATCACAAAACATAACCGCACCAGATACTCTATTCTTTTCTTCTTCCTCTAATTCTGCTAAGATTCTTGAAACATCTTTTAATTTAATAAGACCCTTAACCCTAAGATCAAAAGAAAACACACCATCAAAACTCATACCCATTTGAAGCCTTTTACTAAATAAAAGGAGAACACAGAATAATACCTAAGTTATTAAACTGTACTATAACGAAATATATAGTAACGTACTATTAAATGCTAATACTCATGAATAAAATATAGGTACTTACATTTTGCAATGTCAATTCTTTCTAAATTATGGATTCTCAAACTTTAACAACAAGTGTGTGCGTAATTTGTAATTACGTTTTAACACATATCATGCCCAAGCGATCCGAGATACCGCTGGCAGCTAACAGAGTCATCACTCCAGGGACCAAGCGGTCAATGGGACCGCTCAACTTCGGAGACGAAAAAGTTCTCTCTAAGGGACACCCAGCAGCAGGTATTTCCAGCCTTTAGGAAATAGCTGTAATTCTAGGTGACTTTCTAAATAGTAGGACAAACCATGTTATTTATATTCTGTTATTCTAATGGTATATTTTTTTTTAAATCAAAGTTGTAGTTGTTATTAATCAAAACATTAAAAAATAAAATAAAATAATAATAATAGACAAAATTTAATATTGTTTAAATTCAATAATCATTTTAAAATTTCATATCCCAATTCTGATTAGCACATAGTTTTTGAATTTCATTTTGGTGAGTTTGAATTGAAGCTCTCTATATTTTTTATTCATTTTTCAGGATGCTATGGAATATGCTGCAGAATCTAAGAACTCAGAAGTTGCGGAAGAGCTAATTGCTTGGTTCTTAGAAAAAGGACAATATGATTGCTTTGCAGCTTGTCTTTTCCAATGTTATGATCTTTTACATCCTGATGTAATATTAGAATTGGCTTGGCGCCACAATATTATGGACTTTGCCATGCCTTACATAATTCAAGTTACTAGAGAATATATTAGCAAGGTACTGAAATATTATTGTTATATATGAACCAATCAGTTATACATAAATGTCTCTATATTTATAATTATCTTAAATATAGTTAGTAAATGAACCATAAGAGATATAAAAAAAATCAATACAGTTTTTGTAAAAATCTGTATTCAGGACGTTTCGACTGCTCTTTAGCACCCTTCGTCAGCTAATAGAAAAAACGCAAATGGAGAATTAAAAAAATGAATCATTAAACAAGTAATGAATGATGGTAGATCTACAAATCATAATCACTTATAATAAGTGAAGAATAGTTTATTTCCTAGAAGTTAGTTCAGAGTATGGACGTCAAAAACGTAAAAATTAAAATGAAATAAGTACAAATAAGTGATTTGTATTTGTAGATCTATCCATATTTCTTTAACTATTCTGTTTATTAATTATTAAAAAAAAAAAAAATAGTTGGAAGGCATTTTTAAGAGTAAATAATTAACATTCTTATATTTTCTGAGCACTCAGTTATCAATGCTTTATGTCTCAGGAATGAATTTTAAAATATATCTGAATAGCTGAATCAAAGTACTACCATAAGAAAATTTATAAAGATGGAACAAATTCATGCCATGATAGCATTAACTTGTACCATTCTTTATTTATTGTTCATTTACTCAAAATGTTTTCTCATAGAATACATATCTACTTAAACCTAAAAATTTGTTGAAGGTAACAACTTGTAATTTAAGAGTTAATTTAAACCTACTAATTTTGCTACAGGTTGATAAACTTGAAGAGTCTGAAGCACGAAGACTTGAGGAGCGAGCTGAACAAGATCATAAACCTACTATGATGATACGTAAGTATTTTATTAATTATTATAACGTGAAAAAAATTGCAGATATATTTAAACCCTGTTTTTTTATGGATCTCTCAATTATTTCTTGAGTGTGTGCCGATATGGATAAAAAGGTAACTGAATTGAAATATCCAGTGTTCAATGTCTTTATTCCCGTGGTCTAGTGGCTAGTGCCTTAGATTCATAAGCGGGAGATGGTGTGTTCGATCCCCACCGGCGGCAGAAATTTTCTCATCCCAAGGCTCCCGGGATATCGGCGCTAATGGCCTAGTTGTCGAAGCGCCGTAAAAAAAAAAAAAAAAAAAAAAAAAAAAAAAAAAAAAAAAAATAGCCACGGAGTATAAGTAATTTTATCCATGAGACTCCAGGCTTGTTCGGCTTCTGTCATCAAGGGTGGCAGTAATGTGATTATTTTTTCAGATAGCTCAGTTCTTCTTTCTCTTTGTTCACCCAACTTTAATGAGGAAGTGTAAACATAGGATTCATTTTATAAGAGACTCTTTTTATTTTTTTAGTAGCAAAAGTCTTTATAAGAGAATCTTTTTATTTTTTTAGAACTGAGAGGCAAAAAGCATTTCTATAAGTTTTAAAAATATTCATTACTCCTGTTCTGTATTAACAAGAAGAAATATTGTTTCAGCTGAACCACAATTGATGCTGACTGCTGGTCCTGGGATGATAGGTCCAGGCTTTTCTCCTGCCTATCCTAACACTTACACAACAGGCATTCCATACCAAGGATATGGCATGTAGATACTACAAAAATAGTGGTTATAATGTGACATTAAATTGTGGACTAATTGTCTCACCTCCCTCCTAAATCTAAATGAACATTGTATATTATTAGATGAAATATAAATTAGAAATAGACAAACCTACAATTAATTTCTTCTTGAGAATAAGGACAAAGTTATGGCCTCTATGTAGTGGTTCTTCTTTTTCCATCCACGAACCACAAAGCTGCCTTCATTACGTGTGCTTTTTATCTAATATGTCATGCGCATATGAATATTGTATTATATATAAATATTTATATAAATATAAATGAAAATATATTATGTTATATACTCTTTGTTTTGTTAATGTATTTATATTAAGTTTAGTCATTCTGGAAGGGTGGTATTAGACTAATATTGCATAGAGGATCTTGAGTTCCACTACTCTATATTTTTTTATAGTGTTTTATTGTTAAGTTATTTAGTTATAAATATATGCATTCCATTATTTAATTAATAACTATTTATAAACAAAATTAACACACACACATACCCAAACATCGGATACACTCCGTTTTGCTCTTGGCATTTACATCCAACTATTTAAACACCAAGTTATTCAACGTAAGAAAGTCCTATATTTCATTCAACTGTGCTTTTAGAACAGTAAAATTGATATATTATACCATATTAAATGCTACTTAGTTACTTTATTCTTCCAAAAATATCCAATATATTTTTTCTTTGTGAAAACATGAACTACATATATTAACTGTATGCAAACATTATTTTTTAAATGCACTATTAGTTTATTCTGCATTTTTTATTAGTTTTTCTTTTTACATATACACCACACATAAACATGCACACAAATTCACTTTACCTGAAATGCACAGAAAATATAAAAGTGTATCTTTGAAAGAAAGTACGTGTTGAGCTGTACTCCCAGGGCTTCGAAGTATAGTAATTTAAATTATAATACTTAATATTTACTTTTATTTTTAATTATTGAATTTACAATTATTTTTTAATCTTCTATTTTTCTATTAATTTTATAACACATTGAAACTCATTACCATATTACACACAAACACTCACACGAACACATGTAGATCAACATTTTTGAAAACAGTTCTCATGTATTAATGAATTTTCATCCCAGGGCAGTGACGCATGATGTTCTTTCCCTTATTTAATATTATTTTTATCAAATTGTGCTTTCGTATACTATATTTATTGTTTAAATTTGTTTTAGTAGACTTATTAATTATACAATAAATTATTTTTTAATATTATTTTTGCTTAATTGTATATGTACAATTACATAAATACCATTAATGGAGTTTCTATGTGCATGCATATGCGTAGATCCATGTTGTTGAAATTGTATTTTGATTATGAATAAATGTTTCAACATGCTACTGAACATCTGAGTACTATGTGTGTTCATATGTATGCTCATGAAAACAATTAGAAAAGAATAGCTAAAAATGTTATGCAATTTTAAATGAAAACTATGTAATATTGTTAGAACAAATTGTATTAAAAATTATTAAAAATAATTTGTTAAAAAAGTATTATTATATATTGTAAAATTATCAAAATCAATGAAGTCCATCATATGGATTACTTTTTTTCTGCTCTCATATCCTACATTTACTATAAAATATTATTATTGCTTTCCTTTATTTATTTCTAATAATCTGGATATGATGGCAGGATTTAAGGAATTAAAAAGTTTTCTTATGGTTGTAATGGGAATGCACCCTTTACAAATGGCATGTGCCTTACACTAAAGTAATATATACCAGCTATCAAGAAAATTTATGATGCATCTTCAACAAAAATCGTTTGTAGTCAATATTATAATTTATTTTAATTGTTTTCCCTCATTTGGTTTAGCCAGTTACACTATTATTGATGTTTTATTTATTACATAAAGATATTTTTGTAAAGATTCCTATACAATCATTTTGTAACCTAATGTTCTTTTTTTTTTGTGCAATCTCATATCTAAAACGTTTATTCTTAAATTATTATTTAGAGCTTAGCTCATACATATATGATTTATTTGATATAAAATATATATAGAAAATTGCATACTAAAATAAAAGGAATTTGAAGTGTTGAAATTACACTGGGGAAACAAATGTTGAAATTGTAATTATGTATTAAATATAATGTGTGTTCAAATTGTTAATAAAATAGAGAACATGAAGACATATGATGGAATGTCGTGAAAGCCAATATTTTATTTATTTATTTAAAAATACCCATTTCTTTTAATCAACATTATTTTTTTCATTTTTGTCTACAATGCCCAGGTTATTTTTTATTTCAGATTCATTGACAGCCAAGGTTATTAGCTCCAAATATTTGCCATTGGCTCTTAAGGGCTATTTTTTAAAATAGAAAGATCATATTTTTGATAGGTGTTGGTCTTATATGCAACTTTTCTTGCCTATAAGGCTATTAAAATGTTATTAAAATGTAACTTAGGGGTAATACTACCTTGCGTGATCAAAATCAAAGTCATTTTCTCCTACGTATAAATAACAAATAAATCATTATTTTTCAATTCTTTATGTCATACGTTTTATATGGGATGTTAAAGTATCCCAAAAAAGAAAAGTTTTAATGCTGCAAAAACAAAATGGTGGCACTGTATCTGACAAAAGGAAACCTTCTGTTTTCACAGGTGATAGTCCTCAGGCGGCAATTTTTAAACTAGAACAAAAAACTAAAGAAGTATGTAGGATTTTTAAGAAATATTAATTTTCTGGAAAATGGTGAACAATTTTTCATTTTCTATTAAAAAATTAAACAAAAATGGGTCATAAAATTGTTATAATCCAATGAGTTAAAAAATCCTGTGTACTTTTCTTGCAAATGTCAGTAGAAAGCCGCCGTTAAAATTGATCAAGTAAAAAATGAAGGCGCTAGCATATCTCCTGATCAAAAACATAGTTTTGAGAAAAACTACTTAAAAGTTTAATGTACTGAGAAGTTTTTTTTTTTTTTTTTTATAATGTAATAAAAATTTAAAAAAATATTTTTAATTTTGAAATGTATTGAAGTAGGATCAGTGGCGGTGAGTGTAAAGGCACATTTAAAAACTTTTCTACCACATAAACGCTCTTGGATATCATCTTTGACAAGAATCAGTTTCCTGTTGTGGCAAATAAACTCTTACTTCTCTTTGAGATTTCATTTAATATTTTTCACTAAAGATCAAAACCTATCAATAAATGCTTCTATTCCTTTAACCCGGCAGAGGTCGCGTCCCTCTGACTTACGGGATGGTTGCGTTGGGTCACAGACCCGAATACCGATGCACTTTCTTGTTATTTTAATGAATTCATATTGTTTTTATCATTTCATATTTTTAAATTTAGGGTTAAGTAAGATATTAATTGAGAAAAAAGAATTTTGTTTAGAGCCTTCTGCTCAAATTCAGGAACATAAATATTCTTTAGGTCCACCCAACAATCCTATTTAATGTACTGTATAACATATAGTCTTCTTTTTCGTACATGGCCACTGCACATGCGTGAACTACGGCGGACACATTTTTGTGACACTTTTTTGTAACGCTAGGTCCACCCGATAAACCTATGTAATGTACTCTATAACATACAGTCATCTTTTTCATACATGGCCGCTGTACATGCGCGAACGCCAGCGGACACTTTTTTGTGACACATAGTCTTCTTTTTCGTACATGGCCACGCCACTGCGCATGCACGAACGCAAGCGGACACTTATTTGCGACACATACAGTCTTCTTTTTCATACATGGCCACTGCGCATTCGCGAACACCACTATGCTTGCGCAAACGCCACTGCACATGTGCGAACACCACTGCGCATGCGCAAACACCAGCAAACACTTATCTGTGACACATACAGTCTTCTTTTTTGTACATGGCCACTGTGCATGCGTGAAGACCAATGCGCTCATGCGATCGCCACTGTGCATGCTCAAACGCCTCTGCGCACGTGCGAACGCCAGTGGACACTTTTTTGTAACGGTTTTTTCCAGTTTAGTCACCGCTAAAGCATATTTCGCTAAAATATTATTAAGGCATAATAAAATATTATTATGCCTTATATAACATATAAAAGAAAAGGAGGTGGCCTGGAGAGGACAGTTGCACCCATAGAGACCCATGGCTTTCTATCTACCACGTAACGCAAAAAGTCCTGTCGTTTTTTTTAAATCCTATGTTTACAAATTTCTTACTTTAACACCATAAAGATAAATAAAGAGCAACCTTGTAGGATTAGAAGGTGCTTGTTTTGGTAGTAAACTGGACTACTTTAACTTTAATCCAGTTGATGTTCTTAGCTTGAAAAACATTTTTACAATGATCTCTCTTGAAACGCAATTTCGATCGATTTTACTCTATGAGTTAAAATTAGGCCTAAAAGCCACCGAGGCTGCTCGTAAACTGCCTCAGGTGTTTGGGGAGAATGCTCTCTCAGATCGGAAGGCGCAGTTCTGGTTTGCAAAATTTTGTACAGGGGATGAATCGCGAAGAACCTCGAAGTGGAAGGCCGGAAGTTGTAGATGACGACGCCCTGACAGAAATCATTGGATCAGATCCAGAACAAACTTGCTCTGAAATCGCATGACAACTTAATGTTTACAAGTCGACCATCAGAAATCACCTACATCAAATTGGTACGACCAAAAAACTTGATAAGTGGGTTCCCTATAAACAGGCAAGATCACACGGGACAAACTCATAGCAATTTGCTGGGAAACTCTACCTCACCAACCATATTCCCCTGATTTGTCACCATCTGTTTAGAGCTCTAAACAACCGTAAGCAGGGAAAAACGTTCGCGGATGTGACGGACTTGAAAACTACCTTAGAAACTTTTTTTTCGGCCAAACCAGCTGAGTTTTATAAAAAAAAAGTAGTTTGTGACAATGTGAGGCACGTTGGAAGAAGGTTTTGTAGAGTGAGGGTGACTATTTCGACGAATAAATTTTATTTGAAATATTTTTTTCCTTTATTACTACCCTATTTAAAAAACAAAAAACGACAGGACTTTTTGCGTTACCGATAGATCAGGAAATGAAATGGGGTGAGTACATTTGATGATGATGACAATTACATGTCCATCCAATTGGATTCCTTGTTAAAATATGTTGTCAATGCAAACAAGTTTAGAATAGATTTTGTTTGTCAAAAAATTAAATAAAGTTAAACACCGAAACTTGCACAAGACAGAGAAAAAGTTTGTATTGAATCAATTTGATAAAATGAAAATTTCAGCTGACACATTAGGTCAATTTAAAATTGGTATGTTTTAGAATTAAAGTAAATAATGATAAGGATAGGCCCGGTGGCCGTGTGCCAAAGGTCGTGGGTTCGATTCCCACTTTGGGGCGTTGGCTTTTCTTTAGAAAAAAGAAAAAGCATCAGCCCTATCCTGGCTAGAATAGGGTGGTAACCTATAGATAACCCGTCCCAAAATTCTTAGTTAATAATAATGGACGTTAAAATTTAAATAAATAAATAATGATAAGAATATAGAGATATAAAGATTTACGATGACTGTTTCATCAAAGATTTATTATGAAGACAATATAAAGAAGAATGTATTTCCATCTTCTGAATTAAAAAATCATCATAAAAATGACAGATTAGCTCTTGCTTTGGAGATAAAGGGACTTCATTTTTTAGAGTCAACATTTTCAATTTGGGAGAAGTTTTTTTATTTTTTTTTGAGTTGGTACACCCGTCAAATAACAAAACAACAAATGCCCTTCAGCTGTTTGTAAGTAATAAACATAGTTACTGTTGCTGTGACTGTAAGAGTTTCATATAGCTTCTATTGTAATTAATAAAGAATTTCTGGACACCGCTTTTAGTGCATTTCCTCACTCCCTCCATAGGGAGAAAACTTGCATATAAGGTTGACCTTACGATGCAATCCGGAGGTGCCGACTAGAAAATTTCTCATTTCAGACCCCATAGATCACGAAAATATACGTGGTTCAAATTTGTATATATATATATATATATATATATATATATATATATATATATATATATATATATATATATATATATATATATATATATATATATATATATATATAGGGGAAGGTGTTGTACCTTTGACCGCTTAGGCTGTGGTGCTATGTAGCAACATTTTATAACTTTTTTTAGTGTAAAAGGGGGCGAGGTTAGCTCAGTGGTAGAGCACTGGACCAATAAGCTGGAGGCCTGAGTTCAAATCCCGAGCAAGCACTAAAGATATTTTCTTCTAGCGTCTTCGCTCATGGGTTGAATTTGGCCTCCCTGACCGTCCCTAGGCCAACCCAGCCTTTAATTAATTTAATAATGGGTACCTTGGGTACCAAGAAAATTTCGCGTTTCAGAACCCCTAGAGACCGAAAATAACGGTGGTTCAAATTTGTATATATATATATATATATGTATATATTTATTTATATATATATATATATATATATATATATATATATATATATATATATTTGTCTGTTCGCTCATTTCTGGCTTCCCTGATGGTCCGATTTTGATGACATTTGGTACAAAAATCAGTCGTCCAATTTGAAAGGTCAAGTTCGTTAACCAGAAAAATCCGCCCACTGGAAGATGCTCGACTCCGAATTGGCCACACAAGACTAACACACGAATACCTCATGACAAGACTTGACAAACCAATTTGTGATATATGCAATACAGACTTCACTGTAAAACACCTACTTACAGAGTGCAGATGACGACAAAACCTAAATATCCCACATGACATTTACGAATTGTTGAGGGACAGCAGCCAGTACATAAACACAATACTTTCTTACTCGGAGGACACTAAACTATACATTTGCATTTGAAGACATCTGCTGAATAACCAGAGGCTTCCAAGCATATGACAGACATTTCCAAACCTCTGGTTATGGAAATCATTTAATTAAATACCCATCTTAATGCTGGTTCATTAGATCATGCAGGTACTACCTTTAAGGAGTGAAATCGCAGCAGATGCGAATCACTTATAAATAAATAAATAGTAATAGTAATAAGTTCTAATTAATGTGTGTTCTTAGTTTATCAATTACTTCCTTAATGTTTTCCCAGTGCCTGGTTATAAAAATTTGATTCTTTACCCCCAGGCACGGCGGTAAGCCAAAACTAAATTAGCCCCCCCTCCCCGGAAATGTTTGTTTAAAGCCGCCTATGCACTTCCTTCAGAACTTATTTTAACACGCTTAGGATCCTGGGCAGACTCTGGGGCTGTCTGCAGCACTTAACTACGTCGATCAATTGGCTGCCATTTCTAGGATTCGATAGCCCTCCAGAGCAATGAGATTCGTGGTGCTCTCACATTCCTCAGAACACATTTCTTAGATCTTCCGAATCGCTCTTTCCGCTTTTAAGACAGTTCTCAGAGACAACAGGAAGAATTCCACTGTCAAAAACCTAGGCACCTTTATGATAGTTTACTGTTACAAGGAGTAATACCTATTTTAGTTTCATGTTTTTCCTTTTACATTTTTCCAAGATTTGATTACATGTTTTTTAACATAGTTAAGTACCTTTCTATAGGCAGTGAAATTCTTCATGATGTTCCTTAGAAGTTGGAACTCTTTAGAAGAGAAACTTGTCCTTTACATAATTATTTTAGTTGTTTTGTTTTATGTTCTTTTTTTTTTTTTTTTAATGTATACTTTATAAAATAATTTACTTTTTTTTTAAATGTTTTTTTTTTTTTTTTTTAAATGCTTTAGTTCTTATATGTATTATATTTATATCAATTTCATTCACTTTGTTTTTTAATTAAATATGTTGTTGATTATTTGGAATACTACCTAAAATGGATTTTTTAATAAAAACCTATTATGCCTCTTGTAAAAACCTAATTTGATGCTTATTTTATCCTAAAAATCCGGTCCATAGTCTGGGTCTGGCCGCTTCGTCTGTTGGAGTCATTAGCACCCAAGGTACCCATTATTAAATTAATTAAAGGCTGGGTTGGCCTAGGGACGGCCAGGGAGGCCAAATTCAACCCATGAGCGAAGACGCTAGAAGAAAATATCTTTAGTGCTTGCTCGGGATTTGAACTCAGGCCTCCAGCTTATTGGTCCAGTGCTCTACCACTGAGCTAACCTCGCCCCCTTTTACACTAAAAAAAGTTATAAAATGTTGCTACATAGCACCACAGCCTAAGCGGTCAAAGGTACAACACCTTCCCCTATATATATATATATATATATATATATATATACAAATTTGAACCACGTATATTTTCGTGATCTATGGGGTCTGAAATGAGAAATTTTCTAGTCGGCACCTCCGGATTGCATCGTAAGGTCAACCTTATATGCAAGTTTTCTCCCTATGGAGGGAGTGAGGAAATGCACTAAAAGAGGTGTCCAGAAATTCTTTATTAATTACAATAGAAGCTATATGAAACTCTTACAGTCACAGCAACAGTAACTATGTTTATGACTTACAAACAGCTGAAGGGCATTTGTTGTTTTGTTATTTGACGGGTGTACCAACTCCCAAAAAAATAAAAAAACTTCTCCCAAATTGAAAATGTTGACTCTAAAAAATGAAGTCCCTTTATCTCCAAAGCAAGAGCTAATCTGTCATTTTTATGATGATTTTTTAATTCAGAAGATGGAAATACATTCTTCTTTATATTGTCTTCATAATAAATCTTTGATGAAACAGTCATCGTAAATCTTTATATCTCTATATTCTTATCATTATTTATTTATTTAAATTTTAACGTCCATTATTATTAACTAAGAATTTTGGGACGGGTTATCTATAGGCTACCACCCTATTCTAGCCAGGATAGGGCTGATGCTTTTTCTTTTTTCTAAAGAAAAGCCAACGCCCCAAAGTGGGAATCGAACCCACGACCTTTGGCACACGGCCACCGGGCCTCCTTATCATTATTTACTTTAATTCTAAAACATACCAATTTTAAATTGACCTAATGTGTCAGCTGAAATTTTCATTTTATCAAATTGATTCAATACAAACTTTTTCTCTGTCTTGTGCAAGTTTCGGTGTTTAACTTTATTTAATTTTTTGACAAACAAAATCTATTCTAAACTTGTTTGCATTGACAACATATTTTAATAAGGAATCCAATTGGATGGACATGTAATTGTCATCATCATCAAATGTACTCACCCCATTTCATTTACTGATCTATCGGTAACGCAAAAAGTCCTGTCGTTTTTTGTTTTTGTTTTTTAAATAGGGTAGTAATAAAGGAAAAAAATATTTCAAATAAAATTTATTCGTCGAAATAGTCACCCTCACTCTACAAAACCTTCTTCCAACGTGCCTCACATTGTCACAAACTACTTTTTTTTTTATAAAACTCAGCTGGTTTGGCCGAAAAAAAAGTTTCTAAGGTAGTTTTCAAGTCCGTCACATCCGCGAACGTTTTTCCCTGCTTACGGTTGTTTAGAGCTCTAAACAGATGGTAATCAGATGGTGACAAATCAGGGGAATATGGTTGGTGAGGTAGAGTTTCCCAGCAAATTGCTATGAGTTTGTCCCGTGTGATCTTGCCTGTTTATAGGGAACCCACTTATCAAGTTTTTTGGTCGTACCAATTTGATGTAGGTGATTTCTGATGGTCGACTTGTAAACATTAAGTTGTCATGCGATTTCAGAGCAAGTTTGTTCTGGATCTGATCCAATGATTTCTGTCAGGGCGTCGTCATCTACAACTTCCGGCCTTCCACTTCGAGGTTCTTCGCGATTCATCCCCTGTACAAAATTTTGCAAACCAGAATTGCGCCTTCCGATCTGAGAGAGCATTCTCCCCAAACACCTGAGGCAGTTTACGAGCAGCCTCGGTGGCTTTTAGGCCTAATTTTAACTCATAGAGTAAAATCGATCGAAATTGCGTTTCAAGAGAGATCATTGTAAAAATGTTTTTCAAGCTAAGAACATCAACTGGATTAAAGTTAAAGTAGTCCAGTTTACTACCAAAACAAGCACCTTCTAATCCTACAAGGTTGCTCTTTATTTATCTTTATGGTGTTAAAGTAAGAAATTTGTAAACATAGGGGGTTCGAGTCCTACCGACGGCATGAATTTTCTCATCTAACGGCTCCTTGGGAACATTCCTCGCTGTACCCCAAGTTGCACTGTATAAAAGAAAAGAAAAAAAAATCGATTAGTATAATACCTGTGTAAAATTTCATAAGTTTATCTTTAACTGATTCACAGTTAACTGAGAAGGTCAAAATCGGTTCACATATTTCGTCTAATATACACACAGTGGAGAAAGCGTAGTGATAGCAAAATAATAATAATACCATACTAATAATAATACTACGGCATTTGGAATTTGGTAATTTATTAGGTGAGTTCTATTCCTTTTAATTTAATATTTTATTTTTTAATCCCTTTATAAAGTAATTGAACTTGATTTTTTTTCTTTAAACGTTCTTAAATCTCAAACTAGGAGGAGTTAAAATAGTTTAGGAAATGTTTATTAATTTTATTTATTTATTTCTCGCAACTAAGGCGATTCAAGAACAAAGTGGTCTAATGTTATTATTAAATTTTAATGAAGCGTAGATCACGTTGATAATAAACTTTTCCGACAATTTCAAAAACAAAAGTGCGTTTTGCTTCATTCATGTTGACATTTTAGGCATTTAAAGGTACTTTTTGGGAATACAATTTACTGACTACTTTTTTCCTTACGGGCATACTTTCTACGTTATTGGCAGAAAAGTGACAAAAAACAAGGGTTTTCTCGGTTCTAGGCAATTTGTTACTCATTGGTGCGCGTTAGCGAAAAAATGACAGATATAAAATCGACATAAAATTCAATTCTCTACAATAATCCGTCACAAAAATAATCACATTCCATTGGAGATTCCAGAGTTAGGGTCTTGGGAGAAGAACTGGAGAAAGTTGAGGGGTCGTGCATTAGGTCCAATGAAAGTTCATTCGACCACGTTACGACCCACGAAGTTTCCTTTTTAAATTTAAAAATTGTGGAAAAAAAGTAGGGTGTCAATCGAGTTTTGAACACCCTGTATATATATATATATATATATATATATATATATATATATATATATATATATATATATATATATATGCGTGTGTATATTACCGTGATTTGCCAACCGGTTTTGAAATATTTAAGAAAGTTTACTAAAATTCTTAAACCACTCATGAAATAAAAAAAAAAAAAAAAAAAAAAAAGAATTATTTTCCTGATAATAATTTTTCGATTCCAAACGTTATAAAAATGTTTATATTTACTTTGGATGAATGTTGTAACTGTGAAAAGAAGTTTCAGGCCAGTGCGATGTTTATAAGTCCCGAAACAAAAAATCTAGTCTTTCTCAGTTTTCTCAAATAAGACTAAGGTTTTTGTCTTGAACTTTGTTTTTTTTTGGTTCCACAAGTCAAAATAGCTGTAAAAAATGTACCTGATGTAACTTTAACCTTTTATTGTAGACAACGTATTTTTGTGTCAGATGTAATCAAAAACAGACCGTTTTTGAAACGGGAGAGCGAAAAGCCCATATTTATTTCAATGGCCTGATTTTTGGGAACTACATATATCTTATCATATATCAAGATTTCTCATCACCAACCCTGGATTTCCCGTCACCATTCTGTAGGGACGAAGGAAACTCGCTAAAATGGAAATTCCTACATGAAACCATGTTATATGCGAAAAGCTCTCTCCTGGTATCATTATTTCCTCGAGTGCCTGAATATTGAACACTTTATATAAAACGGAAAACAAGATTAAATGTCGTGGCAGATGGATGATGAAAATTGATAAGGAATACTTTAAGCTAGAATAGATAATAAGATTTAATACATTGATAATAATAATAATTTTACTCATAGATAATTCTTTTTCGGTAAATATTGACTGCTGAGGTCATTAGCACCAGATAATATTAGAAATTATTATTAAGAAGACCACTCGTCATTACTTGCAATGAAGGGAGGCCTAACTATCAAGGGGCCTAAATATCATCCTTAAAATTCCAACTCGCAGGAACTGCGCCATCTTAGCGTCGTTCCGTTCTTGTCTCTAGTGCTATTAGTAAAGGAATAGTAGCAGTTATTGGTAGGGTTTGAGCTTTCCTGAAAAATATAAAATAAAATCTCGAGGAAAATATAGATTTAAGGTGCCACAACAGGAAACTGACAGTATCCTAAGCAACTCTCCCCATCTTCTCAACGTTCGCTCTTGGATACACTATAACACTATTTCACATTTTCTTACCTTTTTTTTTTTTTTTGTAAAATACACATTTTACAGTTTAATTCAAATAAAATAAGCAACAACCAATTAAAACTTTATGTAAACAGTTACGAAACCCCGTTCAAAGTTAGAGCGTATATATATATATATATATATATATATATATATATATATATATATATATATACATACACACTAATTTGAACCACCGTTATATTCGTGATCTAAGGGTTCTGAAAAATAAATTTTCTAGTCGGCACTTCCGGATTGCGTCATGAGGTCAACCTCATAAGTTGGTTTCCTCCCTATGGAGGAACCGCGCTAAAACCATAATTATAATAAAATTAAGAAACACTATAAAAAGAAAGATTAGAGATATTTATATTATGAAAGATTAAAAGGTCCGACTCATCTCCGCGCGATTCCTTTGTTATCTCTAGTGACATTTCTAAAGGAATAGAAACAGTTGAAACGGTTGTTTTGATATTTCGTAAAGGGTTTTAGCGATAAAGGAAAAAAGTCCTGCGTCATCTTAGCGCGGTTCTGTTCTTATCCCTAGTCTCATTTGGAAAGATTAAAATAGAAATAGTTATTATTTTGGTTCGACCTTTCTTGAAATGGTTTAATGGCATTACCTGGATGGGTCGGCCGGCCCCCACAATCCACTTCTACAGATACTTATTTCAGAGTTCAATTCATTTAAAAATATCAAAATGTTTCACGTTTTCTTGTGTTCTTCTACTTTAGTACTAATTCTACAAATAAATGCAATTAAAAAAAAATACGACACCAACAGCATAAAGGCAGTTGAAAATATTCACAAGGTGTCTTCGAATATCTCTCTTGGAAAGCTATATTTCTAACAATACTTTTTTGTTCTTATTTTACTTATTCTGTTTTATTGTCAAATACATTCTCCTACTATAAGCAATTAAAAAATAACAAGAAATAAAAAACAGACAAATAGAACCGCTCGAATAAACGGAATCAATTACTTATTTCTCGTATTGATATCGCCTAATCAAAACGTAAATTGAGTTTGCATTATTAGAATTTCTTAAGAACGAGCAAAAGTCAAGTACGAGGAGGGAGTCCTTGATTCGAGTTGGCCTCTGTCGATTTTCTGGCATTTGAGGTTTCTGTATTTGGAAGTTTAATTTCATTGATAAACTAGTAATATTGCTTTATCAATGTATATTTCCCACAAAAATAGAAAGAAGTTTTAGAAAGAACTATTATCAGTTCCTATTTCAAGCTTTCTAAACCTGGCCAGGAATAAGGCTTATATGGAAACACACTAAGATGACACAGTTCCTGCAAGTCGGAATTTTTTTAAATAAAAAAATATATGTTGATTATCCTAATGATCTTTTAGGATGGTATAAGTATGTTATCTCTATTGGAAAAGGCATTTGACTTTTGAAAGGTAATTTATTAGACAGGTACCATCTAGTAAATTGTGAGGACAATATGTATTGTACTGGAAGGCTTAACGGATGGTATTGAGTTTCCATCAACGTCCATTTATTTATTTAATTTAGTTTTAGCTTAATAGTTTGTTCTAACACTTAATGATCATTTGAATCTATTATAATGCTAATGAATTCAGGGGGGTCCCAATGCATGTATGTTGTATACTCCTGATATATACCTACTGGGCTTGTTTTCTTTAGTCATATTAATTCTAGTTTTGGACTGAATGTCGGTTAAGAGAAAACTATGACTTACCGGACAACATGACTGAACTACTCCCAGATTGATGCCAGTCAGTATTTCGACGAGATATACACATACTTACAAAATACAAAGATATTTAACAGACTGACAATACACACGAAGACCTTTTATTTACTTATCTACCTAATATTATTAGGTTATTATATTTACTTATCTACCTATTATTATTATATTATTATATTTACTTATCTTCCTAATATTATTAGGTTATTATATTTACTTATCTACCTAATATTATTATATTCTTGTATTTACTCATCTACCTAATATAATTCGGTTATTAAATTTACTTATCTAACTAATATTATTTATCTACCTAATATTATTATATAAATCAGACAAGCAGATATATCTATCATTGAGGATAATATATCTATATTCTAATGAAACGTACTGTCAACACATGACTTGACTAACATTAAATTTACTTCAAATATCAAATAAATCTGAACATAAACAGTACACACACAAATTAAAGTTTTTGCTGTGAACAAATTGCAGCGTAAAATACTTATTAATATGTGAATCACTCAGTAGCGAAAAGCACAAATAAATAATGTATAATTTAATAATAACAAAAATGTATAATGTAAATACATACACAATTGATATGGACATTATGTAATGTATGGGGGGCGAGGTTAGCTCATTGGTAGAGCACTTGACTAAAGAACTGGAGGACTCAGGTTGAAAACCCAAGCGTGCACTGAAGATTTTTCTTCGTGTGGCATCGTTCGAGGGTTGGATTTGGGGTCCCAGATCGTACCTAGGCTCACACAGCCTTTAGTTAATTACTTAATGGGCTCCGGCAAAGGGAAAAATCAGGCGGCTGGAGCATATTACTTTTTTTTATATATATATATATTATTTTAGCTTTAGTCTAGGCCATTCCAGGGTGCATAGTACTGACCACACTATTTCCCTAGTGTGCCGTACGGCCAAGAATCAGATACCTCTACAGTATCTGCCCCTCTGGACCCTTAGTGGCCTGTTACGGGACTGATTTATTTTTTTTGTAATGTAATAATATATATATATATATATATATATATATATATATATATATAAATAAAAATATGTACATACATACTTAACTATTTATAATAAAATATGTAATAAAAAAATTACAAATATTTAGTTAACAAATACCTAAAATACTATAAAATATTGAAAAGAAAAGCATAAATAATAAGTAAGAACTCGTTTATAATAAATGGGATGAACAAGAGTTAGAACAACAATATATAGAACAAAATGGCTATCTCATTATAAAAGAAAAATTAGCAGCTCATTTTAAAAGGGGAAAAAATTTGAAAATTTCTACAGATGAACATTATTATGGAAAATTGTTTGCATGCATTTTTAAATTGTCAAACGTGAATTGATGCCTGTCAGTTCTCTCTCATAAGGGGAGTATATAGTGGCAGGGGCACCGATCAGGGCCATTTTTTTCTGCCGATTCTGCATCGAATAATAGTCGAATCGTGTCCGAGCGTTACGTCCAATGCACCTTAGGAGCTAAGAAATAAAATAAAATAGGTTGAAAATTCATTATTTCATATCTCCAGTTTGGAAAATGATATCGACATGATTATTTCTCCAATCCATTTGATTTAATGAGTAGATTAAAGGAAAAATACAATCCTTAAAAAATTATTTATTTTTTCAAAACGCATCTGCTCCTAGAAAATTAGCGCCGGGGAAGAGTGGCTGCCAGCCACATTAGCTTCTTGGAATTAGAAAAGTCACAGAGACTCAATGGGTAAAGTATTAATTTCTTTCTCGGTTTCCCTTTTATTTTTTCAATTACAAAACAAACAGGCCGTCACGCAGGAGCTGCATAACTAAGCACTTTCCTCAGAATTTGGGTAGTGTAGACCGCTTTCCAGAAGAATTTGCTGTAAATATCCTACATAAATAAAATAAAAACATGAATAGTTCTCTTTTAATTTTGTAATGAGTAACTGATCAATTATTAATTTGCTTCCAGAGTTATGTTTACACATGGTACCTACTACACTACGTAATAAATACAAAAAAACCTCATATTATCGTATTTTGATCTAACGCAGGAACAGGATACAGTCCCTCAGTGGTAGAAAGCGCTCCTTGCGGCGGCTTTGGGAACCTACGTCCGGCGGGCTTTTCTATTGAAATATATTACAAAGTAAACCCCCCCCCCTTTCCGATTGACCGATTCTGCTCATTTTTTCAACACTTCTTTCTCATGAGTTACCCACGACGTATAACGCGTTTCGTTACAATACAGCAGAAATTACGACCGGTATGAGTATATTAGTAATTTGGGTCCGGAGTAACCCCCCCTCCTAATGAACCGATTTAGTTTCTTTTTACAACACATATTCACCTGTAGATGTACCACTACGAATACCGAGTTTCGTCGAAATATACCAAAAATCACGGCTGGTAGTGGCGAATAGGTATTGTGGGTGCGGAGTAATGAACCGATTTA
Source organism: Gonocerus acuteangulatus (assembly GCA_946811695.1). Taxonomy (NCBI): domain Eukaryota; kingdom Metazoa; phylum Arthropoda; class Insecta; order Hemiptera; family Coreidae; genus Gonocerus; species Gonocerus acuteangulatus. The sequence goes on along the minus strand of OX328132.1, from coordinate 70,930,826 downwards.
GTTCATTTTTATATCTCACTTTTCTCTCTATATTACCACTACGAATACCAAGTTTCGTTGAAATATAACAAATATTACGGCTGACATGGTCAAATTAGTGTTTTGGGTTCGGGGAAAACCCCCCCTTTCGGTGGACCGACTTTGGTGGTTAACGAACTCGTTCAATAGTTTACTAATTGAATGCTATATACCAAGTTTCGTGACGAAAAAACAAAAACTCTGGCCGCTATCGTGTTAACAGACACACACACACACACACACACACACACACACACACACACATGTATATATATATATATATATATAGATATATATAAATTTTAACGGGGGTCATTTTCGGTGTCTACTAGGTAGGATCGATAAAGATTTGAAGAAATTTTTCAAAAATTCCGTCATGAGTCCAACCTCAATACCTACTTTCCTTCGGAGGAAAGTGCTAAAAGAATATGAAAATATGTAGCAAAAATAAGTATTTATGGCAGAATATGTAAAAATATGGAGTTTTGACCAAATATGTAATATGTAAAATAAAAACTATTTAAATGCTCAAAATCAATTAAAACCTGTGGAATTACATCAACACTTACGATTTACGAGTAGGGAAAAATATGTAAATTCAATAACATCCATTACCTATATATATATATATATATATATATATATATATATATATATATATATATATATAATCAACTGCCTTTATCTGCATGTCCGATCATAACACCACAAAGAAAGGATTAGAGTTCGCATTTGTTTATTGGACCAGATAATGGTAAATGTGAAGACGCGGGGTCTCCACATCGATCGTTTTGAAATGTTGCATTATAACGTATTTTGATGCACTAAACACGAATCCGTTAAAAAAAAGCTCGCTCACCACTAGGAAAGAAGTTATGAAGCACTAAAGTTCACTGTTGTGCGGGTTCTGAAAGTTGACGTAAACAACGTATTTGTAAACGTGCGCATGCGCGGAGATTTAAGATTGGCATACAAAGAACTGTTATTTAAAATGTTTATAAACTATTTATTCACAAATCATTGTAAAGTTAGGCGTCCTCACCTGTCGTAACATGTCGCTTATGGGCATACGTGCTGTTCGTTTCTGCTCGCTACGCTCGCTCAAGAAGATATCAAAACTCTAGTCGATCCAACTCGCTAATATTAATAGAATTCTATTATGTAAGATTGGCAAACAAAGAACTGTTATTTTAAATATTTATAAGCTATTTATTCACAAATCATTGTAAATTTGGGCGAAAAAATTTAAAGAATGGTTTATTATTTTAAAAATATATTTTTGAATAAATAACTGGAGATAAATTGAAATAATTGATGGTAAATTTCAATTAGACATCCTTATTAAGGACTTTTCCATACCCGCGCATTCGCATGTTGACATAGTAGTTTTCATTACCTTTCAGAACCCGCACAACAGTGAACTTTAGTGCTTCATAACTTCTTTCCTAGTGAAGAGCGAGCTTTTTTTTTTAACGAATTCGTGTTTAGTGCATCAAAATACGTTATAGTGCAACATTTCAAAACGATCGGTGTGGAGACCCCGCGTCTTCATATTTACCCTAGATAATACATGCCCGCATGTCAAAACTCTTTTAATTTGAGTTTAGCCTAGTTGCTAACTTTGTCTAGTCATGAGCTATATGAAAATTATATACCGCAATTTGTGTGAGTGCTTGTGGTGTGCTACAAACTTCCACTTATTCCTTCAACAAAATCCCGCTCAACTAATTTAGATATACAAAGAAAATACTTGTTTTGATGAGTAGACCTATTCTGAAATTTTTATCTTGCCAATAAGCTTAGGTACGTTTTCTTTCAGTTCTTTATTTTTCTCGAAACATTCATTAACAACCGTTAAACTTGATGTATTTTTTTTTGTTCTGAGTCGAATGAGACCGGTCCCAAGTTTCTATATTAATCTCTTCTCGAGATGTTGATTTTTTCCGCTTTTAGCGCGGTTCCTCCCTCCCCCATAGGGAGGAACCCCGCTTATAAGGTTGATACAATGAAACAATCCGGAAGTGCCGACTAGAAAAGTTCGCGTTTCAGAACCCCTAGAGACCGAAAATGACGGTGGTTCAAATTTGTATATATATATATATATATATATATATATATATATGTATGTATATGTATATATTTATATATATATATATATATATATATATATGTATATATTTATATATATATATATATATATATATATATATATATATATATATTTGTCTGTTCGCTCATTTCTGGCTTCCCTAATGGTCCGATTGTGATGAAATTTGAAAGGTCAAGTTCGTTAACCAGCAGAATCCGCCCACTGGAAGATGGCGTTTGGGGCGAAATTCGCGAAAAAAAAAATCGTAACGCTTACGTTTTTGAGTTCATAAGCTTGTAAGTATTTTATAGGCTTCTTGGGCTAGGAAAACGAATGAAACCATTTTCAAGGCGATAGCTTTAACCGTTTTCGAGAAAATTGAAAAAAAAAAATTGTTGAATACCGTTTTTGGTTTGGGTACTTAGAATTATGGGATTCAGTTGAAACATTTTTTGAATGTTTGAATTTCATCAAAACTAACATGTTAAACTTTTGGTTACGTTTGGAGTTAAGGAAGGGTTAGAATAAAATATTTTATGGTCAGACATGAAAAGTTTTGGGAACTTCGCATATTTTCATTAATATCTCGAACACGGTTGGGAAATTTTCATAAGTGGATAGAAACTATTTGAAAGCTTTCTAAATTCTCTACAGAAAAGATTCTGAAACAAGTTTTGATAAGGTGATGTCAGTCGAAGAAATATGTGCTTAAAACTTCAAATACGTCTGTTTAGTTCTTATGAACGGGTGTTTGTCGTTCTTTTTGTAATTTTTGTCTCTTTCCCTGAGTTTTTTATTGATTTTTATTTTTGTAATTTCTTATGTTAGGAAAATGTATTTGTGTGTAAAACAGGATAGGTAAAATGAGACCAATTTTCTATTGCTAGAAATAATGAAAAGTTTTGGGAACTTCGTATAATTTCTTAATATCTCGAAAACGGTTGAAAATCTTGGGAAGCGAAAGGTTACCATTCGAAAGCTTACTAAATGCTCAACAAAGAATGTTCTGACGAAAGTTTTAATTAGGCGATGTCAATCGGAGAAATAAGTGCTTAAAACATTAAAGTAATTGATTTCGTTTATTCGTACGTTTTTTTTGTCTGTTTTTATTCCTTGTTATTTCTTAATTGCTTATAGTTGGATAATGTATTTTACAATAAAACTGGTTTAGTAAAATAACAAAACAATTTATTGTTAGAAATATAGATTTCCTAGATTCCAAGACCTTGTAACTAGCGGGACCCTTTCTAGTGTTGACCGACCCTTCCAGGTAAGATCGTAAATCAAGACCTTTCAAGACTGGTGGAACCAAAATAATAACTGCTTCTATTTTAATCTTCAGGCGATTCGCCAAAGTTGCGAAGCCTTATCATTAAATAAATATTTTAATCTTTCCAAATTAGACTAGGGATATGAACGGAACCGCGCTCAGATGATGCAGTTCCTGCGAGTCGGACTTTTTTATTGAATGAAATTGATTTATTTGACTGAAATGTTTCGTTAAATACAGGTGATTTATTCTAGCAATCTTTTCTAATAAAAATTACTAAGTTCTTTTTTTTTTTATTTTTTATTTTTATGGCGTGCCAACCTTGTGGTCATTAACGCCAGTGGGGAATATTAGGCCTATGATGGGAAGGACAATGGCGATCCAGCGGGAGACGAGACGAGGCAGGGGAAGAGAAGGACTCGGAGGCCCATCCCGACAACCCTAAACCTTATTATCGTGAGTGGAGGTAAAGCTTGCTATGAGAGCTACCACTGCTGGGATGTGCTCGCGCCCCCCTCACAGAGCACCCACATCCCACGGAGCTTGGGACACATCTTGTCCTAGGTGTCGGGCAGGGTCCCCGTCGCCAGTCCCGATCCCCAGGCCCCAGGCCCGCCCCACGCCAGCTCGCCAAGCATGTCCTCTCCAGGCCTTTTAGGTTGCATTACAATTAGTATGTGGCTTTTGTGCAGTTAAGAGTGGGATTTATATGTATTATATATGCGTTTAGTGTGTATTTTAACGGTTATGCTATAAAATTAAGTGGCGTTGATGCTGCAAACTCCAACGTAATAAGGTGAAGGAGATTAAATGGTAATGATTTATAATTTTCTTTGGGAGAGTTATATTATGTTTAGGCAGTTCGGGATTATGTGTTAGAGTGAGGCCGGGAGCAGAGCACGCGGAAAGGGAGGAGGGGATACATGAGGCTGTAGGATCTACACCGAGCAGGCGTTTCCATCGTCATGGGCCTAACTCGGCCTAGTCCCCCACCGTCACCAAGCACCCCACCCCACACCCCGGCTAATTGTACCGGTTATGATGTTTAGGGTTGATTATATTAATTATCAAATAGTACTGAATAGATTTGTGGCTTTAACAAATTTAAGAAGGAATTATTATTCCTATTAAGAAGGATAGGAATTATTTGAAAGCTTTATAAATTCTCTACAAAAAAGATTCTGAAACAATTTTTGATTAGGTGATGTCAATCGGAGAAATAAGTGCTTAAACTTTGAAGTAATTGATTTCGTTTATTTTTGTTTTGGGTACTTAGAATCATTGGATTCAGTTGAAATATTTTCTGCATGTTTAAAATACATATAAACAAAGATGTTTAAATTTTGGTTACGTTTGGAGTTAAGGAAGGATAAGAATAAAATATTTTATTAGGAGACATGCAAAGTTTTGGGAGCTTCGCATATTTCCTTAATATCTCGAACACCGTTGGGAAATCGTGGAATGTGGATAAAAATATTTTGAAAGCTAACTAAATTCTCTATAAAAAAGATTCTAAAACTATTTTTGATAAGGTGTTGTAAATCGGAGAAATAAGTGCTTCAACTTCAAATACGTCTGTTTAGTTCTTATGAACGGGTTTTTGTTGTTCATTTTGTAAGTTTTGTCTCTTTCCCTTAGTTTTAGCGCGGTTCCTCCCTCCCCCATAGGGAGGAACCCCGCTTATAAGATTGATACAATGAAACAATCCGGAAGTGCCGACTAGAAAATTTCGTGTTTCAGAACCCCTAGAGACCGAAAATAACGGTGGTTCAAATTTGTATATATATATATATATATATATATATATATATATATATATATATATATACAGGGTGTCCCATAAATGTCTAGTCATATTGTGAGGGGTGATAGAGGACCTTTAGGGGAACAAAAAATGTTCTATGACGATTTCCCGAATTCTCGCCCATAAGGGAGAAAACGTCGTTTTATTGTTTTTTCGAGACAAACATGGTTTTTAGAAGAATAATCGTTGTAGCTCCGTCCCAGGTGGTACTACTAGAAAGGAAGTGAAACCAATCGAAAGCTGAGTAAATTTACTATAAGACTAGTTGGGAGTAAACGTAAAAATGAATGAATGTAAGTATGCATATCTTACCAAAAGAAAGCTATTCTAAATTTCCTGACATTTTATTGATGTTTCTTTCCAGCGTTACTCCTCAATGGGCAGGATCTGTGATTTCCGGCTTTTAGAAAAACTTCCTCATTTAACCAGCTTTCCATTCATGTATCACAACCCTGTGTTATTGAAGTATTTGAACGGTTTAAGAACACAAGTTTTTTAAAAAACATGGATCTGTGAAAATAAAATTATATTTTTTTCTTCAGTTTATTCAAAAAGCTGAAGAGAAATATTTATTTTTATAAATGTTTACATAATAATAAATAAATATTTACTTAAAACAATAAAAAAAATTACTTCCACGAATATAAAAAAAAATCCTAAAGCAGTAAATAAATAAAATACACATTTATTTTGAATTTATTAATTCAGGTAACTAATACTGGATCCAGGTGGCGGCCATTAAGGAACCCCAATCACACATTAACCTCAAAAATTATTATTTTTACCTAGATCACGCATTTGAACACATTTTTACAGGACTATCTATATCTTATTTATGAGGGATAGAATTTTTAATTACCACAACAACAACGCATGGGCTCACGAGAATCCCAGTGAGTTTCACAAGCGTAGCCATCAGTATCAATTCAAGGTAAAGCATTTGTTTTAAAAAATATAAATACCTGTAAAAATTTGTTCAAATGCGTGATCTAGGTAAAAATAGTAATTTTTGAGGTTAATTTATGGTTGGGGTTCATTAATGGCCGCCACCTGGACCCAGTATTAGTTACCTGAATTAATAAATTCAAAATAAATGTGTATTTTATTTATTTACTGTTTTAGGAATTTTTTTTATATTCGTGGAAGTAATTTTTTTATTGTTGTACTTAATATTTATGTAAACATTTATAAAAATAAATATTTCTCTTCAGATTTTTGAATAAACTGAAGAAAAAAATATAATTTTATTTTCACAGATCCATGTTTTTTAAAAAACTTTTGTTCTTAAACCGTTCAAATACTTCAATAACACAGGGTTGTGATACATGAATGGAAAGCTGGTTAAATGAGGAAGTTTTTCTAAAAGCCGGAAATCACAGATCCTGCCCATTGAGGAGTAACGCAGGAAAGAAACATCAATAAAATGTCAGAAAATTTAGAATAGCTTTCTTTTGATAAGATATACATACTTACATTCATTCATTTTTACGTTTACTTTCAACTAGTCTTATAGTAAATTTACTCAGCTTTCGATAGGTTTCACTTCCTTTCTAGTAGTACCACCTGGGACGGAGCTACAACGATTATTCTTCTAAAAACCATGTTTGTCTCGAAAAAACAATAAAACGACGTTTTCTCCCTTATGGGCGAGAATTCGGGAAATCGTCATAGAACATTTTTTGTTCCCCTAAAGGTCCTCTATCACCCCTCACAATATGACTAGACATTTACGGGACACCCTGTATATATATTTGTCTGTTCGCTCTGTAGCTCCCAGACAAATGGTCCGATTTTGATGAAATTTGGTACAAAAATCTTTCGTCTAATTTGAAAGGTCAAGTTCGTTAACCAGCAAAATCCGCCTACTGGAAGATGGCGTTTGGGGCGAAATTCGCGCAAAAAAAATCGTAACGCTTACGTTTTTGAGTTCATAAGCTTGTAAGTACTCGTTTTATATGCGTCCTGGGCTAGGAAAACGAATGAAACCATTTTCAAGGCGATAGCTTTTACCGTTTTCGAGAGAATTGGAAAAATAGATTTTGAATACCGTTTTTGGTTTGGGTACTTAGAATCATGGGATTCAGTTGAAACATTTTCTGCATGTTCTACTTTCATCAAAATTAATATGTTGAAATTTTGGTTACGTTTGGTGTTAAGGAAGGGTTACAATAAAATATTTTATTAACAGACATAAAAAGTTTTAGTAACTTTGTTTACTTTCCTTAATATCTCGAAAAAGGTTGAGAATCTTGGTAAACGGAAGAATACCATTAGAAAGCTTATTAAATGCTCTAAAAAAAAGGTTCTAATGAAAGTTTTGATTAGGCGATGTCAATCGGAGAAATAAGAGCTTAAAACTTTAAAGTAATTGATTTCGCTTATTCGAACTGTTCTTTTTGTCTGTTTTTTATTCCTTGTTATTTTTTAATTGCTTATAGTTGGATAATGTATTTGAAAATAAAACAGGTTAAGAAAAACAATTTAATGATAGAGATATGGATTTCCAAGATATAGCTTTTCAACTGCCTAGCGTCCTTCCTAGGGAGGGTTCTTTGTCTTTGATTTTGGTACTTAGGATTATGGGATACAGTTGAAATTCGGAAGCTTACTAAATGCTCTACAAAAAAGGTTCTGAAGAAAGTTTTAATTAGGCGATGTCAATCGGAGAAATAAGTGCTTAAAGCTTTAATTAATTGATTTCGTTTATTCCAATTGTTCTTTTTGTCTGTTTTATTTCTTGTTATTTTTTAATTGCTTATAGTTGGATAATGTATTTGACAATAAAACTGGTTAAGTAAAATAAAAAAACAATTTATTGATAGAAATATAGATTTCCAAGATTCCAAGACCTTGTCACTAGCGGGTCCGTTTCTAGTGTAGCCGATCCTTCCAGGTAAGATTGTAAATCATGACCTTTCAAGACTTTACTACTCACAGGAATGGCGTTAGTGACCTTAAGGGTTGACACGCCATTATAATAATTAATTTAAAAAAAAGACTGGTGGAACCAAAATAATAACTGCTTCTATTTTAATCTTTCCAAATTAGACTAGGGATATGAACGGAACCGCGCTAAGATGATGCAGTTCCTGCGAGACGGACTTTTTTGGACATTCGGCCCCACTGCGTGCCGGTTCTATGGGCCTTTTTTTGGTTTGGTTTTTTGCTGGTTTTCATCAGTCGGTAACGCCTCTACTCTAGTTGGTACACAGGTTCCCAAATGCATACCGCTCGTTTTCTTTGGGATGATTACACAATACCTTCCCGCTTTTTTGTAATTACGAAAAAAATCTTCATTGTGGCTTCCCGGTTTGGTGAAGAATGGACTTTTTGGATCATTTAAAAAAAGCTCTGTAAAACCATTTTGGATGTCATTTTTGAATTTTGGAAATCTTAAAGGCTACACATGCCGTTAAAAGCAAAAAAGAAAAGAGGTTTTGCTAACTGAGCACCGGGCTTCCTCTAGGCGGTGCTGCCTAGTGGAAAAAACTGAAAGCTCATTACTTGTCGATCTGAGGTGACGGCGCTACAAGCGGCGAAGTGTTGAACTAATATAGGGGTGAGATTTACCTCACCTCCACCCCCTCAGTTAGGAACATGCTTCCGTTCTGATCTCATCTCTGTTTGTTGCCCGTAAACACGAGCTTTTCTTTCGAAAATTTTGTCTGAGTGAAATAATTTTCTTCTGCCCCAGTTCGGGGTCCGTGGTGAGCTGTGAGTTGTAAAAGCGCTTTTCTCATTGTAAGTGAACATTTTTTTTTTTTTTTTTAAATTAAAAAAAAAAAATTGTACAGTTGAAGTGATAAGAGATATATGTATATTTTTACTGGATTGATATATTTTCAATTTGATGCGACTGTAACAGGTAATTTATTTTATCCTTGCCCATAATCAGCCTATTGATTAGAAATTACTCTGAAAATATATTTTCGAATTTTTATCCACAAAAAAATTTAAAACAATTTTCAGTATTTTAGAAATATTTTTCTCGCCACCCCCTTACAAAATTAAAAAGGTAAATCTATATCAGGTAACTGATTTAATAAAGTAATTACATGGTTTAATGGTTTATTTCGAACTAATATATATATATATATATATATATATATATATATATATATATATATGTATAAACATATATACATACATATGTATATGTATATAAAAGGTTTCTTAATTTCTTAATTATTATTAAGTAAATTAACAAATAATTTATTTTTTTATTCATCTCCATGTAGTCCAAGTATCGTTCCTTAAAAGTTCTGATGTATATATATATAGATATAAACTATATTACTGTTTCTTATAAACGTATATAAAATATTAAAGTTATATAAAATAAGCAATAACATTTTTTCATATATATATATATATATATATATATATATATATATATATATATATATATATATATATATATATTTATTTCCTTCCCTAAGTAACCCTTAAGGAAGGGAGTTTATTTTAATTTTCTACATGTGCTGTACATGTCATATGTACATAGCATGTATGTATATATATGTATATATATATATATATATATATATATATATATACATATATAAATATCTACATATAAATATAACAATGTAATTACTTCTGCTATATTTATTTGATTATTAGGTAGTAGCTGAAGTCTGTACTCTATAAATCGCGTTCCTTCATTTATTAATGTATATATAACGAAATTTGCTAAAGAAGCGGTGCAATAAGTTATATATATATATATATATATATATATATATATATATATATATACACACACATATACATATACATAAATATAGTATATTTTCCCCTGAGTTCTCAATTTCAAGAATGTTTTCCGATCTAAATTTGTTTTTGATTTTGTGCAAAACGTACCAACTTTACTTCCGTCGGAAACTTAAAATAATTCAGGATTATGGTTGTTAAAGAGTTTTGAATAAATATAGAGTTTTGTACATTTGTTAATGCTACTTTTTTTTTTACAAAATACAATTAATTACAAAATCTCATAATCGTAAATGAAGGATTTTAATATCTACGAGGAGGGTCCTGTTCTCAAGTATAATGACTTCAAAAGTAACGTGAAATAGTTTATGTGTTTTAAAACACTAGGCGAATCTACATTGTTAATCGACTATTCTGATCATTTTTTACCTGCAATTACATCCCATTTAGTTACCAAAAATGACATTACATCATTTTTGCATAGTCGCAGTGTCGACTTAGTAGACATAGGCATACTTGACATATTTAGTTTGAACGTTTCTGCCACAAATAGATACGTTTTTTAGAAGCAGAAACATAAATATTTGAATTGTTTGTCGTTTCTAATTTGTATGTGGAAATTAGTATTAGTAATTAGTATAATATATATATATATATATATATATATATATAAATATATAAATATTTATATATACATACATGATGAAGCAGAATTTAATTTCTGCGAAATATAACGTTAAAAAAACAACCGTTCGAGATAGCCGTAATAATTTGTCAAAGTAGCTATTACAATAAGAAACATAGTCTAGCTTCTGAAATTGAATTATCTTAACCCTAAAAGTTTTAGCATGCTTTTTAATTTGCACTACCAGGGTTTTGTTCCTCTGACCACAACTAGTTGTTGTTCCTTTGACCAGGTCAAAGGTACAACACACCTGAGTAATTTTTTCATAATTCAACTCTTATGTTCTTCTGCTACACCTTTTTTTATAATAATTCATATTGGTTGCTTCAATTGTTTAAAGAATTAAAAAAATAATAAATGAAATAAGTTCAAACTGACTTTATCAATCCTCGATGTATCAGTTCGAACCTATCGCCCCTTATCGTTCCACCTGAAGTTATAAGGCCTCATCGAAAAGCGCAGGCGACGAAAATGTCAAATAGGGTCCGGCCTAAAGGGAAACCTCGTACCCTGACAAATATTCCTGAAAAGCTAATTATTGAAGGTGAAAAAACAAAACAATACGAAAGCACCACCCTAAACGTAAGACACCACATACAAATAAACCCCTTCCTAAAACAGTGATAAATAAAAAGAAAATTATACTGACACCGAAATTTCTTCAGGAGAAAGTGACGTTGATCTGTCTGATAAATGTCGTGAGTTAAGTCGATGACCAGCAAGAACTTGAAAAATATGATTTGGAAAAAGGAAATTTTATACTTGTTAAAAATAAAAGTAAAAAGACTATTATATATTTAGTCGCAGAGATCTGTGGTAATAAATGTCCAATGTTTAAGATCCAATATTTAAAAAAACAAGCTTTAAGTGACAAGTTTACGAGAGAAGATGAAAATTCGTATGATATTGATGTTGAAGGCATTGTGGCTAAACTCCCATACCCTACTATTGCTAGTGGATCTGCTTAGCAGTTAAAACGTTTATCATTGGACTGTTTATTTTTCAGCATATTAAGCATAACATAATATCAATAATAGCTTTTCTATTATGCTTATATCCTTGTCCTGTATTTATTAAACTTACAATTAAGTGCAATATTACTGAATAGATTTTTTTTTCTGCACTGCTGTGTTGTTTTTACGTGGTCAGAGGTACAACACCCCATGGTCAAAGGCACAACTACATGTGGTACCTTTGACCACTGTACGATAATTTTTAAAAAAATTAATAACAAGTATTAAATGTAAAGCTAGAACCTTGAAAAAATTTAAATATTTTAAGCAATAGAATACTAATTACAATGACATAATAAAAATGAGTTTAGCCTTAATATTCAAGCTAAAAAAAATTCAATACCTTCCCCTATATATATTTATATATTAAAACAATAATTGCTTCCTTATTTTACTGAAATATCCCTGTCCTTGCCCGAAGAAATTAGTTATAATTATTTGTCTAAATAAGCTGTATATTCTTTAAAACCAAAAAAACATAACTTCTAATAACTCACGCTTGCTTGATTCTGAGCCATTATTAAAAACTTTTATAATATTATTTTAAATAATTTAGGAATTTTTCCTAATAATTTAGGTCATCGCGATTATTCGTTAATTGTTTATTTTTTTCAGCAGTTTCCTTAATTAAACGGAAACGTAAGTGGAACTTCTCCGCAGCTTCTCAGTAAAAAAAGATATTCAAACACTAATTAAAAAAAAAACAAAAAAACAATTCATTTTTAAATGTTAAATTCTGAAAGAAATATCTTGGAATTAATTAATTCAATCAATGTGCGACCGAATATATATATATATATATATATATATATATATATATATATATATATATATATATATATATATTCTAACGTATTGCGCTACTCCAATAACACGTAAAAAGGATCGACATGATTCGAAATGTGATATTAAGTTTCATTTAAAAAAATTGCCAACATATTTTGTTCTAAAACAACAATGTCCCCTTTTTTGCAAAGGTATTTTTCCGTTCTCTTGGTTCTTGTAATACATACCAAGAAAATTCTTGAAACCCTTAATTGACTTACTACATCTGATAGGACCGGTAACAGAAAATTATTTGGAAGCCAAAAGGTTGTTTTGCGAGGCTCCTTTGACTCGATCAGTGGAACACTTTGAAACGAGTCCACCATTTTTTGAACTCGTGTCGCCAATATCGTTCCATTGAAACCCTTGTTTGTCAAATATTTCAAGCGTTTGTATTTTTTTTATTTTAGTTTTACCTAATTTCAAAAAATTATATTTTTCATGTTTAATTTATATTTTTTATGTTCAAGATTCTAAATTTATGAGGTGACTTAAAAATCTTCTTCGAAGCTCTTTTTTCCTAAAAATATTAGCTTTCAACGATCGGATTTGAAACCAAAATCTTCGTGCGTTGCCAGTTACACTACCGTGCTTCTAATTACAATATCTATCTATGTATATGAAAATCACGTGTCTGTCTGTTTATTTGTTTGTCTGTCTGTTTATTTGTTTGTCTGTCTGTTTGTTCCTTATTCAAATCCACACCGTTTGACCGATTTCGATCAAACTTGGCACACAGCTAGGTCTTGATTCGGGGAGTGACATAGGCTAGGTTAAAATAGTCTATCAGCTGTCTGTCTGTATGTTTGTTTCTTTACAAATCCACACTGGTGCAGCATGACACGCCGGCGACCAGCTAGTATTAAATATATGTATCTAATGTGTTGATTATTTAAATAAAAAATATCCTATCTATAAAACAAATGTTTTGCTAAATTAGAATATCTGAGGAAAATCTTGACAATAAGAAATAAAATTCTATAACTGATTGCTAGGATGAATGAAAAAAAAAAATATTCATTATATATTTTTAATGTGACTGACATCATAATACGAGTTTTAAATGACTACATCCATTGCATAACTCATTTCAATTAACGATTCATAGAATTCTGCTTAAACAAATATTACATGCTCCGTTAATTAATTTAGAAATTGAACTGATTTCCTCATTTCTTCTATCAACACGCAGCCAGGAATTAAAACAATCAAAATGAGCACGGACTTCACTAATTGATACCGCATTAGCTGGAATTACTTGTTAAATAATCAGTGAATACATTTTGAATATAATTAAGTTGATTGCTAAGAATTGCTTTTTGTTGTTCTATAAATGCTTACTTCTGGAAATTTAATTTACAGCTATTGTTTTTAAATAATTATTTACACGATTATGGTGTGAATGTGCTTTGCAGCCGTAAAACAATTAGCGTACGGCTTGTTGAGCACTGCTTAACTACTACTAGCTCATACCGTCCTATGAGTCCTTCTGAAGAGACTCTGGATAAGTCTAGGTTTTGAGAAGACTATATTACGTCTCTTTTGGTAACTAAACAAGAGGTACCATAAAAAAAAAGTCAAGAGAGAATTTAATCAATAATGCAGCGAAGCAAACATGAGCTCCAAAAATTATATATGTGAACTGCTTTCATGCGTTGCTACTATTATATAAAAACAAATGTACAATTGAATTCAATACAAAAATATATTAATCTAGTCTTATCGAGTATACTTTCATTAAAATAAGAAAACAATTTTAAATTTTAAATGTTATATTTTGGAGAAATCATATCCTGCTAGTAGAGTGTTTCCTCCCTCCCTCCATAGGGAAGAAACCCGCTTATGAGGAAGAACTCATGACGCAATCCTGAGCGCGTGTTATTTCTGGTCGCACTCTCACAGGCTCAAAAATGGTTCAATTTAAATTAAATTTAGTACAACAATGCTTTGTCTAATTTAAAACTGTCAATTTCGTTACCCAAACAGTATCTGCCTACCGGAACACTGTTTTATGGGGGAAATCGTTGTGCTTTTCTAGATAGGTGTATAAAACATATGTTAAATAATGCCGTATTTAGAAGAATAATACTTTCCCAGCGAAGACGTCTTAAGCAGAATTTAAATTCTGCCAAATGACACTAGGGATATCAACGGAACCGCGCTAAGATGATTCAGTTCCTGGGAGTCGGACTTTTATGTCTTATTATCTATATTCACTTTTAATTTTTTTTTAAATATTACTTGGGAGCTGGCAACAAAAATGACAGATTCAAATTAAGATTTTTTTTACTTGTACTGTTGACACGTAAAAATTCCCCCATTTAAGATCAATTTTTATTTTAAACTTATTTTGGTTGATGGATCGGAACAAACAAATATTCTATCTAAGTTTTTTTCGACATATTAAATTCTAATCTATATTTGCTCATAACCTATTATTACAATAAGGTCTATAATATATAATTACATATTACCACAATATGTGATTATTGAATTACTTGATACGTCAATTATAAATTTAATGATGAAATTTATATACTTTTTTCACAGAATTCATATAATCGCCTATTTATTTATAGATAAATTTTAAATTAATTTCACTATATTTCATTCTATTATTAATACATATAACTATTAAATCAGTCATGACAATTCTGCTTAAAATAACAGATAATGCATTTCCTTTTTTGATGTTCGTCTTATTGCTAATGGATTTTATTGTTAATTTCACAATACGCTTTTTTGTCTAATATATTTAACCCTTTTTACAAATAATATGTGGGTTTTATAATAGATGCATTTTGTCGGTGGTATTATTATTAGCGTTTATTATCTATATGGCAGAAAAGGGGGGGGGTACAATTTATTCATAAAGGTATTTCTACTTTGATTCATTTCGCTTCTACTTTCATAATTTCGCCATTGATTTGAAATGTTATTTTCTTTGTAGGGCATAATTTCATAAAAAGAAAGTGAAAATTAACAGGTTCCCGGCTTGATATTGAGTAACTAGGAATTATTTTATTCTTTAAGCAAAACTATATATATATATATATATATATATATATATATATATATATATATATATATATATCAGACATAAGGGAGTCTTTTTCTGTAGGATAATGATATTCGTTATAATAATATTAAGAGTGGTTAGCTAACTAAGCACTTATTATTTCATGACTTCCTAGCACAACAGAAGCATTTCATTAAATTTATAATGAGCATGTGTATAAATGTTTGGAGATTATACAAATAATTAGCAGTAATTGGAATAAATGAATTTCGAAAGCTCTAGAATTGGAGCTAAATTTTAATAATGCAATTATTGATATTACACGTATAGCTGGCGTTAGGTCAAAAATAATGGAAGTAAAATAATTATTGGAATCTAATAATCACCGCTATATTAGTTTCATACACTCTTGGCCTCATTATGAGCATTCTTTAAAGCTATTAACACTTAATATTCGTAAATACTTTTTACTTTTTTAAGCCGCGACATGAAGGAAGATAAGTATAAGGGCACATGTCAGTAGATTTTAATTGACTATTTATTTATTGATTAGCATCCGCTACCAAGGCGATTCGCTCCATATAATTTTTACGTGCACATTATTTTTTTTTTAAATTCTAACGTCCATTTATTATATAATATTACTAGAGCCCGGAAGTTAGGCAAAATGCCTTTTTTTTTATCTGAATGGATATATTGAAGAATCAGATAGAAATAAATATGTTTCAGTGCATTTAGGAAGTGTAAAGACAATTTTTATTTTGCCTATTTTGGCTATTTTAAGATTTAATGCCTTTTTTGCCTTTTTTACTATTTTTTTCTAGGATTTAAACATTTTAAAAAGCACCGTTCATCGAAGACAAAAAAGTTTGCACAAGTTAAATTACATATATCCGTCACAAATATCTATTCGAGAGCTCATTTTCCCAACCCATGGATTTAATCTCTATAAATAACAGATCCTTCCTTAGTAGAAGGAATGATGAAGCATAATGAATACCAGGATAGAGACAGGATGAGAGAAGTACGTCACTTCTTCTTCCTCACACCCCTTTTGCTGTGACGATGGTTAGTTAACTGCTACTCCGGATTTCGAAATATTAAGATATTGCAGAGGAAGGGAGGAAATAACTTCCCTCTAACAGGACAATTATAAAATACGCTTTTAGTCTACTGTTGAACTTCTTAAAGACAGCTCGTGTGTTCGTTCTCACTTATTTATCATGCCGAAAGTTTCATTGTTGCGTGGTAAATTACATAGCTATGTTCGCGAATTCGGTTCGGATTTACTTTCTACTGATGGAGCTATACTCTTCTGCAAAGTCTGTGAAAAATCTATCAATCACGATAAAAAGTATTTTATTACTCAACATTTCGCAACAACGAAACATAAATCTAGGATAAATACTGTTGGTCCTAAGATTAATTTAATTGCAACAGCAGTTACAACATCCAGCATGCAATCTCAGTTTTCCCTGGATCTATGCAAAGCTTTCTTGGACTCAGGAATTCCGTTCTGGAAACTGGAAAATCAATCCCTGAGGACATTTCTGCAAAAGTACACTAAAGAAGAGGTTCCATCAGAATCCACGTTAAGAAAAACGTATTTAAATATCACCTTTGAAGAGACGATGCTGAGGATTCGACTCAGAGTTGCAGAAAAGAAGATCTGGATCTCCATTGATGAAACTACGGATGCAATGGGACGTTACATCGCCAATGTTATCATTGGAACCATGGAAGCAAAGCAAACTGACTTATCATCAGTATGTCTTTTGACGACAGAGGAGATGGAGAGAGCAAATGGTACCACAGTGGCACAGTTGTTTACCAATTCACTAATGCTACTCTGGCCGGACGGAATACGGCATGATGATGTCCTTCTTTTTGTCACAGATGCAGCACCTTACATGAAAAACACAGCTAAAGCCTTACGAGTTCTCTTTCCTAATATGCTCCACCTCACTTGTCTAGCACATGGCCTCCACAGAATCGCTGAAGAGATAAGAAGTTTGTATCCTCACGTGGATAAATTAGTTTCTAACGCCAAGAAAATCTTCCTAAAATCACCCTCTCGAATCCGGGTTTTTAAGGACATAGCACCAGAGCTGGCTTTACCTCCTCAGCCAGTTCTTACCAGATGGGGAACCTGGATCTCAGCAGTAATATATTACTGCAACAACTTGGACAAGATACGTGAGGTAGTTCATGCAGTATCAGTAGCCGAAGTTAGTTCAGTTCGCGAGGTAAAAAAGTTGCTGGATCAAGAAGAGCTTAGCAATGATCTGGCATTTATAAAAGCACATTATAGTGTGATACCGGAAGCAAAGATTCCTCTTTGCCTTCACTCCTTGTAAATACCTATTTTAATTAAAGTACTTTTATGTATTTCAAGTGCCTTTTTGCCTGCCTATTTTAACCAAAATTAAATGCCTAACTTCCGGGCTCTAATAATGAGTATGATTCATCTTTGCCTTCACTCCTAATAAATGCCTATTTTAACTAAAGTACTGCATATTTTCAGTATTTTAACTGCCTTTTTGCCTGCCTATTTTAACCAAAAATAAATGCCTAACTTCCGGGCTCTAGATATTACATATACATCTAATTATAAACTAGAAATAGAATTACCCTAAAGAAAAGAAGTATAAGAAACAAAACAAAACAAATAATTTATGTGTCACTATTGTACGTTTTGCATAATAATTTAGTGTTTATTTTACTTGTGCACCGCCACTTTCACTACATCACAGAATAAAAACTTTAGCCATTAAAAATAAAGGTTAAACAACGTTAAGCAAGAGGAAAAATAATAATAATAATAAATAAATAAAGTAAACGAAAAAGTAGATTTTTGTGTACATGTTAGTGTTTGTAAGTTGTTTAATTATTGCTTCAATATGTTGGCTGTCATCTGTTAGAAGTTCCGTTAGGTACACAGGAATGTCTAAATTTTCGCGTTCTGCAATTTGTCGGTATATGTTTTATTATAAGTATTTCGTTACATTTTTTAACAAATAGGACTGTTCTGTTTAGTCATATGGTGTCCGTGAGTAAGCAGGGTATGTCCAATACGGAGTCGAGTCAATACGACTTCTTCTCTCCGTGTACTTCTCCTGCTGGATGGCCATTCCGCTACTATTTGTTTGATCTGTCTTAGTATGTTTTCGCAAGTCTCAGTCCATGAGTCTGGCCTCTGGCTGATTATTAGGGTGGAGCTCTGTTTAATCATATATTGGTAAGTAACGTCGTCTTCAGTAATGTCTGTAAAATAGTGTAGTAGACTGTAGTCTTCAGCAAAATAGTGTAACAAATTAGCAACAAATTACTGAGTATGTTAAAAGTTGGGGTTGCGATGTTGCTGTTCCAGCGTAATAGGGCTGAAGTATCGTGGCTGTTCTTGCAAGTTCGTTTACGTCAGTACTTGGTTCAATGTCCTCATATGTTTTTCATTCTAACGAATACATTTTAAATCAGGGATGGACATAATTTTATTTATAAATAAAAATACGAATTTATTCG
Source organism: Gonocerus acuteangulatus (assembly GCA_946811695.1). Classification (NCBI taxonomy): domain Eukaryota; kingdom Metazoa; phylum Arthropoda; class Insecta; order Hemiptera; family Coreidae; genus Gonocerus; species Gonocerus acuteangulatus. The sequence goes on along the minus strand of OX328132.1, from coordinate 70,911,868 downwards.
TACTTAATATATTTGTAAATACGAATATAAATAAATTCGTATTCATAAGTGTGAATACGAATTTATTTGTATTCACATATATTAAATATAAAAATACAAATAAAATTTCCCAAAAATCCAAATTTCGCAAATTTTCCTGCGAATACAAATAAATTTACAGTAAAAATCTTAAATATTCACAAAAAATGTGAATATTCACAAAAATCAAATGATTAAAAAAGAAATCACATTAAATTATATGAATAAAAATTTATTCACATTATAATTTATTAATAAAAATTTATTCACTAATAAATTCGCAAATAAATTATGCTTTTTTTCGAATTAACGATAACATAATATTACGAGTTATTTTAAGGTTTTTTTTTTGTCGTTTAACGTCTAGGTGATTGAAGGTGGTATTAGAAAGAATGTTGAAGATGGTATTAGGATGGATGTAAAAAGTAGCCTACCCAACCCTTCCCAATACCACCTTATATATCCTTCCTAATTCCACCAGGGGTGGCCGCAAGATTCTTCACAAAAAAAAAAAAATCTTAAAATAACTTTCGTATTATCGTTTTATCTTTAATTCGAAAAAAATCATAATTTATTTGCGATTTTTTTTGTGAATAAAGTTTTATTCACAAATTATAATGTGAATAAATTTGTATTCATATATTTTAATATGAATCTTTTTGTAACCACTTGATTTTTTGTGAATATTTACAATTTTTTTCTGTAAATTTATTTGTATTCGCAGGAAAATTTGCGAATAAAATTTTATTTGTAATTTTAAATTTAATATATGTGAATACAAATAAATTCGTATTCACACTTATGAATACGAATTTATTTATATTCGTATTTACAATTATATGAAGTAAGAATAAATTCGTATTTTTATTTATAAATGAAATTATGCCCATCTCTATTTTAAATAATAATAAACATTTCTGATTAATGGAACATTATACGAAAATTCATTGTGAATCCTTTGAAATCTTTAGTGTGAATACTTTCGTAGTTATGAGTGAAAGAAATACACAGAAATGTAATTTTTTTAATTAAAAAAAAAATTGTTCCGGGGTTTTTTCGATTTACGCAAGTATCAATTATTATTATTTTTACTTGTGTCGTTCCGAAAAAAGCAAAATTAGCTTACATCTCTAAACATCCAACTCAATACCTTTTGAATAATGTTTTTATTGTGTGATTGGTGGGATTAAAAAGTGTGAATCGAGCATTTTTTTTTCTTCATGTAAATCACGGCCAATTAGTAAAGCAAATAGAAGTTAAATCAAAAGGGAACCTTTGATAAACGGTTATTTAAAACATGTAAAACCGAGCCAACTAGAGAAATTAAATGTACTTCTTGTACAAAGAGAGGAGCGGGAGAGCAAACTTGGGAACAGAAGATAAATTCTTTGACGCAATCAACAGGCTTGTTTTTCGTTTTAAGTTAGCTCTCTCTTCTGATCATTTAGGATATGAAAAACGAATGAAAGCCAATTTTTATTTATAACTAATGAAATTTACAATCCTAAGGTTTTTAATATGGACAATACATTAAGTTGACAGAATATTAAAACCACCAATGAAAGGTATCTATGTTTCATTTTTGGGGTATCAGACAGTGGTCGGGAAACCCAGGGAAACCTTATAGGGAAATTTCGAATCCCACCTGAGGTGGGTTGACTTTTTTCAGCGACGGGCTCGTCGAAGAACCGCCCCGAGGATATAAGCAAAATGCAACAAGTGTATATATATATATATATATATATATATATATATATATATATATATATATATATATATGGCAGATGGCTTTGTGATGCTGTTATAACAGGAACACAAGCACACACACGCATGTGTGCTTTTTAACAAAAGTGATGCGATTTTTGTTAACAGGACTGGTCAAAAAGTTGCTAACCATAACCCATGGCGGGTAGATAAAAAATTAAATATCTAAAGAATAATTTAAAAAAATAACAAAAGTCAAACAAATACAGAGCGATTTTAAAATTTGAACCAATACCTTTCAATTCAAATGATTTTTTTATTTTTGGATGTCCACGCACCGACGAGGCTCCTTCTCTACGGGCACTGATACTACCTTCTAATACAATTTTAATATTGCCTTCGTGAATAAGATTTTATTCATCGATTTTAATGTGATTTCTTTTTTATTTGCTTGTTTTTGCCTGAATATTTAGTTTTTGTGAATATTTACAATTTTTCCTTTGAATTTATTTGTATTTACAGGAAATTTTATTTATACAAATTGAAATTATAGCTTATTGAAATATATTTTATATTGAAAACAAATTAAATTTATTTATATTCGTATTTACAAATAATTGAAGTACAAATAAAACCGTATTCATATTTATAAATAAAACTATGCCCATCTATTGGTTGATTTGTAATATACTATTTTTTATTTACTACAAATAATATAGAGGAATATGCTTATTCTTTTTTCTTTTCTTTTTTTTACGGAGCACCGACAACTAGGCCATTAGCGCCGATATCCATGGTGTGGCAAGGAACCTTCACAACGAGTCCTGAGATGAGAACCACTGGAGGGACTCGAACCCGTCTCCTGAAATGAAAATCTTGGGCGTTAGCCACTAGACCACGTGGAGACCCAATAAAACGTCGTTCTTGCGAAAATTCAGTTTATTATGCTAGTTAAAAAAAGTCCGACTCGCAGGAACTGCATAATCTTAGCGCGGTTCCGTTCTTATCTCTAGACTCATTTAAAATGATTAAAATAGAAGCTGTTATTATTTTGGGTCCACATTTCTAGAAAGCATGAAGATTAGATAGTTAGCCGTCGAGGTGATAAGTAAAGATGGAATGGCTGGGATTCGGCTAAAGAAACCTCAATACGATTTTTGTTAAAAAATCTATATTTAGGACGTTTTGGCTACTCATTGGTAGCCTTCGTCAGCAATGGAATTGCCGGGAGGCAGAGGAGGACCAACGTTGACAATTCCATCTTTACTTTCAAGAAAGGTCTTATTTACGATCTTACCTGGATACCCATCCAGGGTATCCAGCCCTAGGAAGGACCCCGCTAGGCATTTGAAAAGCTATCTTGGAAATCCATATCTCTAAGATTAAATTGTTTTTCTTATTTTTCTTAACCTGATTTATTATCAAATACATTATCCAACTACAAGCAGTTAAAAAATAACAAGGAATAAAAACAGACAAAAAGAAGAGTTCGAATTAGCGAAATCAATTACTTTAAAGTTTTAAGCACTTATTTCTCCGATTGACATCGTCTAATCAAAACTTTCATTAGAACCTTTTTTTTAGAGAATTTAGTAAGCTTTCTAATGGTATTCTTCCGTTTACCAAGATTCTCAACCTTTTTCGAGATATTAAGGAAAGTATACAAAGTTACCAAAACTTTTTATGTCTGTTAATAAAATATTTTATTCTAACCCTTCCTAAACGCCAAACGTAACAAAAATTTCAACATATTAGTTTTAATGAAAGTAGAACATGCAGAAAATTTTTCAACTGAATCCCATGATTCTAAGTACCTAAACCAAAAACGGTATTCAAAAACTATTTTTCCAATTTTCTCGAAAACGGTTAAAGCTATCGCCTTGAAAATGGTTTCATTCGTTTTCCTAGCCCAAGAAGCCTATAAAACGAGTACTTACAAACGTAAGCGTTACGATTTTTTCTGCGCGAATTTCTCCCCAAACGCCATCTTCCAGTGGGCGGATTTTGCTGGTTAACGAACTTGACCTTTCAAATTGGACGACGGATTTTTGTACCAAATTTCATCAAAATCGGACCATCAGGGAAGCCAGAAATGAGCGAACAGACAAATATATATATATAAATATATACATATATATATATATATATATATATATATATATATACACAAATTTGAACCACCGTTATTTTCGGTCTCTAGGGGTTCTGAAACGCGAAATTTTTTGGTCGGCACTTCCGGATTGTTTCATTGTATCAACCTTATAAGCGGGGTTCCTCCCTATGGGGGAGGGAGGAACCGCGCTAAAAGAAAAAAATGACTTTTTATTCCCTTTACAAAAACTTGTGTAAGTTTTAAAGGCATAGTCGGAATAATAGTTACTCTTTAAAATCAATTGTTTTGTTTTGAGTTTACAAAAAATCATTTTTCTAGTTTAATGGATTAAAAAAAAAATTAAATTGTTGTCACCAATTAAAATCTTTTATATATCCTAATATTATAAGATGATAATATTTTCGTAAAATGAATAAAATATGTTTTTCTAAACCTATTAATTTATTTACAAAAAAGTATTCAACGCCTAACAACGCACAAATTCTTTCTTGCCTTAGTATTGCACCATCAGCTTTTCAGATCACTTGGGGACAAGAGGACTTAAGCAAGAAGTGACCCTTAAAAAGTGAGGAAAAGGACAAAACACGTCGGGCAAAAAATGAAAAATAAATTATGTGGTGATGTGAAGTCAAGGGATGGTTGGAATTCTGATAGGAGAAAAAAAAAAGCCAGATCTCCAAGCAAAAATCTATATTGGACGTTTCGGCTCCACTTAGCCAGTCTTCTTCAGAACTATAAAATGCCTAGGTGTGGGAGGAAGACCACTAGGATATTTAGGTGAGGTTTTTCCTCAAATGCCTCGGTTTCAAACCAGATATTAAACTGTTTAACTTTAGCTATTTTGGGTCACACCAAAAAACCAAAACTACCTGAGTGATAGAGAATATTCGGTTTGGCTTCAATATCACTAGTGATACATCGGCCAGAATATATTACCGGATCTCGTTGCTGGATCTTGAGCAATATTATCCAGCTATTATTGCAGGCAATAAATCTCATGTAATAAATTCCACGTTTTCCAATCCCTTTAGGTGCTATCAATATCAACCGATCTTTCAATATCTCCATCTGCCACAGTAGTATAATTTGTTGTTTATTTACATTGTCAGGGGTCTCCCGTGGTCTAATGGCTAGCGCCTTGGATTCATAAGCGGGAGATGGTGGGTTCGATTCCCAACCTCCGGCAGGAATTTTATCATCCCACTGCTCGCTGGTAAAATTCCTCGCTGCACCCTGGATGTCGGCGCTAATGACCTAGATGTAGATGCGCCGTAAAAAAAAAAAAAAAAAAAAAAAAAAAAAAAAAAAAAAAAAAAAATTCATTGTCTAAATATCAATGGTCTTGAAGTTGTAGGGCTGGACTAAGGGGCGAAAAACTGCTTGGTCGTCACCGCCCTCGCACAAAATATTTGCATTGGTTTTTGAATCATGACAGGAAACATAATTTGTGTACATATACGATAGTATGCTGCACTTCGATTACAACATGTATATTTTGTTTCCTTTTTCATATAATATATGAAAATGGAAACCAAATATATATTGTATATATTAGTAATAATTAGTAGTCATGGTAATAATTATCATTGTTGTTGATTATAATTAATAGACATCAGATCAATATAATAATAGAATAATTGATTTTTGACCAATAATTATTGGTCAAAAATCAATTATTCTGTTTCCAATATCTTAATTTCTGCCTATGAAGAGTTATAGTACTTGACCAATAGAATAATGTAATATTTATTATTAAGGACCATTTTTGATGTGCGACCTAATAAAAATGTTATCATTATAAAATTGTGGCACCTTTTTCTTTCAACGTATTATTCAAATAGGCGGAAGGTTATGGATATATAAAACTCGTCAATTTCTCATAATATGCTTTATTTATCGCTCTACATGTTTCGCGTCCCTTGACGCCTATTCAGGAGCAACATAAATATACATAAATAAATTTAGCCTTAACCCATTCGAGATGACGATTTATCCCAAGAAGCGAATATTTTTTTTATATTGCTCATTTTTAATTTAAAAAAAAATGTTTACTCTGGAAATCACACAATTCGTAAGTGAATTCATATAAATAAGATCATTCCAGCTCGCCCGAAAATTTTTATTGCGGAGCACCTTGTGTGCAATGTAAGGCGAAATGAAAATACACCATTAAAAGATTTATTTCAAAATAGATAATATAAAAACGTTATTTTGCGATTTAAACGTATTATTAGCTACGCTGCATGCGTATTCATAATATTTTACACGTAAGAAAAGCTTCAGATAATTTTTAAATTTTTGGTTACACAGTAAAACTAATGCTAAAGTTTGTTTTCCTGTACTTTACAGATTTTATTAGTTGACGAAAAATCATATTTCGACGACTAGTTTACTCAGAATAACTGATAACTGCACATTACTGTTATTGCACAAACGGCGTGCTCTCCGTCTTATAGCCTCGGAAATAAATTGCACACAAGGTGAGCAACCGATGTCGAACATAGATATAGAAAGACATTCCTTATATATATATATATATATATATATATATATATATATATATATATATATATATTTGTCTGTTTGCTCTCTGGCTGCTCCAAAAATCGACCGATTTTGATGAAATGTGGTACAAAAATCTTTCGTCTAATTTCTATAAATATGGTCTCGAATGGTTAAACTAAGGAAGAGTACTAATGTCCTCAGTAGCTGATGCACATGAAAAAAAAAAAAAAAAAAAAAAAAAACTAAGGAAGACCTTCCACTGGTGGTGAACTAATATAACCATTATTTATGCATTATTAACCCATTTCGTCCCAAAGTTGCGTAAACGCAACATTATTTTCACGATTTTTTTTTTCTCATGCAAATAAATATTTTAATTTAGTTAATATTTTCTAACAAGGCAACTCCTTAAAGAAAAGGAAAAAAATTCTTAAGCCCAAATAAAATGTTTTGATATTTTTTTTTAATATATCGCTAGAAATATTGTATTGTGAAGTGTGTTAGAAATTTTTCCAAAATATCTATGCATTTGTTAAACAATTTTTTTTTTGCTCTAATCATTACTTGAACATATAAGAAAAGTTACCAATAAAAGTAATTGCGATAATAAATTTTTATGGCAATTCTGTGGCCCAGCGAACATAATGTTGCGGTTTTTTTTGTAACGAATGTTGCGTTTTTGATGTAAACGCAACATTTTTTTTCTCCTAAACTATAATTGCTGATTTTTTGTTTTTGGTTTTTATACATTATTTTAAGTGCGTAAGAGGAAAAAATAACGAAAAATGTCAAAAAAATCCAGTAGAAATAGGCTTGGGATTTAATGGGTTAAGTTGCTCCTGAAGAGGCGTCAAGGGACGCGAATCATTTAGAGCGATAAATAAAGCATATTACGTGAAGCTTACGAGTTTTATATATGCGTGACCTTCCGCCTATTTAAATAATATAACTAATTATAATGGTGTGTAATGATCATGGCGAGAGGGGAAAATTTGCTTAGCGAAGAACAATTAATTTCCTGGCTTTAATTCTGTTCTGAGTACTTGTTGATTATTTTTATTAAATACTTTCAGTCTAGAAGTAGTATTAAGCCGAGAAAATAACTGTGATTATCATTTGCGCTCTTAAGGGCACTCGCTGAAGTGATCTTCATTTTAAATTAAATTGCTCGTTTAAAATGTATTACTCCAACTATATTATGTTTAATGCTGCCCTGAGAGAATTCGTGTTTCTAGAATACTGCGAGTTTCGTCAAACTATGTATGAAAATCATTCACCTCTCATTCGTTTTCAAGAATCCATAAAAATCCAGGGATGTAGCTATTTTCAAACAGATCAGTTTTCCTTTTATCATAAGTATGTTCATTCTTAACATTCAATTGTTTTCACTAAGTTTGCATTTCTATGTAACTCCACTTGATAGTATTGTTCTAATTTTACACATTTATCTTTTATTTAGTCACTTATTGAACGTCATATTTGTAATCATAAACAGAGTTAGCTACTACAAGATTCCTATGCATTGTCTAAAATTTCGCTTTTCATCGAGATTGGAGTAGGTGTTTAAATTTTTCACAAAATATTACCTTTTTCTATTCCAAACTTTCCAAATGAAACTAGGGATAAGAATGTTATTGGAACGCGCTATGAAGACACCGTTCCTGCGAATCGGACATTTTTTTTTTGTTTCTAATTACCCGTTCTTTAGTACTAAACGAAATCAAGGAAAAGAAGGGAAGAAGTGTGGTATATCCTCTATTATTTGAAATTGTCGGTTTCTGCTAATTGATTCTGGTTTTAGCACAAAAAATATCGCTTTTCTTTGTGATTTCGTTCCAGCAAATTTAAGAAGGTTTGGGAAAAACATGCAATTTTTTCCCCAAGGAATGGGTTCCTTTCGGTAAACAAGATTTCGCAACCTTTTTCGAGTCTGTTGATTTTCTCTTGTAATAATTCCTGTACCCTTAACAAACCAAAATTGATCTATATATATAAAAATCACGTGTCTGTTTGTCCGTGTGTCTGTTTGCCCGTATGTCTGTTTGTTCCTTATACAAATCTACACCGCTTGACAGATTTTGACCAAACTTGGCACACAGGTAGGTCTTGATACGGGAAATCTCCTAGGCTAGGTCAAAATAGTCAAATTTCAAAACTTGGACAAACTTTTTGTGCAAGAAAAAGTGGCTACACTGAACCATTCAGATTCTGACGCCCATTTTGAATCGACAGCCATTTTGAATTATGTCTCAAATTTATTTGTTGATGTTCTTGATAATTAGAATAACTCGAACTCATTGATGACGTTACATCATTTCAGTTTATTTCAATTTTATATCAACAGTCACTAGGAGCGCTGGTCTTTCTCTGATAAGAGCTATCTACTTGCAGGCTGTGATGCTGGCCTCTGTCGGCTGTTTAATGAATTGCCGTGGTGCTGGCCTCTGCCGGCTGCATTATGAATTACTAGACAGATATAAATAAATTCACACCGTTTGAACGATTTTGACGTAACTGGGTATACAAGTGAATCTTGATACGGCGAGGGTCATAGGCAGAAAGCAGGTGGCACACTGGGTAACAGCTAGTATATAATAAAATAAATAATCATTGACGTCTATTAAAGAACCCTTAACCTGTACTAACTAAGAAAAACCTGAGCGAGCGTTACTCCACTGTATATTTTGAGAGTAGTACCCTAATTGTTGAATCTCATTTCCTGCTACCCCAACACCTTGATGTACCTCTAATTAAAGGAATAAGAAATTTACAATTATGAAATTAGATTCTACCGCCAACATTAAAAAAGAGCAAGTCGCTATGTTCACGAGCTCTTAAAATCAATAAATAAAGGAATAATCTACCTAAAGGAAGAGGGTGATGTTTGGTAGTAACCCTAGTCTCTCCGTCTTTGTGCCAATTCCTACCTTTGGTATGGATTGTCGGGCAGGCGGTATTTTATTTGGGTGACGAGAATACTTTTTACATAAACCTTCTCTTAAATTTCTCTAGCATGGCGTAATTTGTAGATATTTCCAAATCTAAAATTTTTTATTTAAGATAATTTACAACAATAATTCGGCCTCCCTTACCGTTCCTAGGCCAACCCAGCCTTTAATTAATTTAATAATGGGTACCTTGGTACTAATGACTCTAGCAGTCAAAGCAGCAAGGGGGAAATCAGGCGGCCGGAGCATAGTACTGATTATAATATCTCCCTAGTTTGCCTTATGGTCATGAATCAGATGCCTCTACAGTATCTGCCCATCAAGGCCCTCGTGGCCTGCTGAGGTCATTAGCACCAAACTGCAAAAATTCTGTACATTTTTTATAACATTTATTTTTTGTTTACAGTTTTTCGAAAGTTGTTTACCTAAGTCATATTCTAACTTTTGTTTTACAATGTTATTCAGTTCATAAAATGTTTTCATTGATTCATTATTCAGGTTCACATTTAGAATTTCTAAATAGAATCCTTCGTCTCTCCAGTCTTCTGCCGTGGAGTATGTTATATAATTTATTCTTGGAGTGGAACCAAAATATTTCTCAATCGACTGTCGAAGTAAACAACGGGAGTTGCTCACCAAAATTGTTTTATCATGGATTCATGGATAGTAGATCTTATCATGAACTAAATTGAGGTACCTATATTTTGCATTAGTATTTTGTTTTATATTGTATTTGTATTAGTATAGTGACGTAGGTGTAGTTTTCTCCTTATTCGTGCTTTTCATTTACATTGCAGACACCTGAAGATTAACCTAAACAGGTTCGAAACGTTGCAATTATAACTTAATTGGTTACACAATTTTGAGTAGCAACTCCTGCCAGTTACTACATGAATATATTGATCCTTCCCCACCCTAACCTTCAACTTATATTTCTCAAAGTTTTCAGTTCTTTGGAGTTTTGGGGAAGTAGTGTAATAACTACTGCAGTAGTTATTACACTACTTTATTTGTTATTTATGTTATGGGCTATAAATATCCCTATGGAGGTGGAGTGAGGAAACCTGCTACAAGTGCATTGGATTCAAGACTTTTTTTTGCAGTGCCACTCAATCAAAAGTTTTGATTAAATTTAAAATTAATAATGTTAATAAAAATACGGGTTAAGAAATTTGAAACATATGAAAAAAATGCATATTGTGAAATAAAAATCGAATTAATTTTACTCTAAGAAAAGTTGGGAAAACAATTTGATAGTTTCTGTCTTTCCCTTACTGCCATCTCTTTTTCTTCCTGTCCTCCTGTCTACCTATCCTCTCTCGCCAATTTACCATATCCAAATATAACCAAAGTTGGAATCGAATTGAATATATTCAAAGACAAGTTTATTATTCTTCTTATATTCCTTCTAGACTTCCATATATCAATGTTATATTATGATTGACGGCATGGGGTCAACAAAAAGTGAAACACAATTTTTTCTAACATTTAGTTATAATTATTTTGCTCTACTTGTTTCGTGGTAACAGTGAAGTTGCCCGTCAGTCACATACTTTTCGTAGTCAGACGTTCTGTTCTCATTCTCTCGAAATTATAGAATTTTAGCCAATTTCTACAAACACACACAAAAAAAACAGACCTATGGCGGCAGAGTATGGTAGATTAGATTTTAGATTAGATTTTAGAAACAAGGTGCCCGGCTAACCGAGGAACCGCACCGAGGCCTACAAACCTATTGTGCCACCCGACGTGTCGTTCTGTTACAATGCCAGACCTGTATCAGAGATGAACTTCCTTAGCGTTGTGATGTTCAGCTCCGGTATCCTCCTTGGATCATCAATTATCGCCGTCCCAAAGTGCAAATACCTCTTGGCTGCCAGCGTCATGCATCTGCATACAATATGGTATGGGGTTTCATCATCCTCAGAGCACAATCTGCACCATGTTGTATTGGATAGTCCCATGGAGTAGAGGTGTCTCCGCCGTAATGAGTATGGTAAATTTATGGTAGACGAGATCCCTTAATAGTTGAAAAATGAAATGACCACTGAAGAGTTAGTAAAATGAGGCCATGAAATGCGTATTGCAAAAGAATCTTAGTTGTACAAAGAATCGAATCGTCTTCCGCTTTTTTGATACCTTGCCACGAAACATAAACAAATATTAAATATTTTGAATTGTTCAAACGACCTATTGTCAAATGAACATTTTATTTGAACGAATTTTCGTCTAGCGAACATTTCCGTTAATTCCCAACTTTGTCCTAGGATAGCGAGAAATCGCACTTCTCCTAGCTGAAGAGACCCGTTTAGGTCGAAACAGAGTAAACGCAAACTGAACCGCAAGACTGGCTTCTTGTTATCCCTTGTCTACACGCCCGCCCATCACGTTCGAGTCACCGATGAAGAAAACCTTCGACCCTGGATCATCGTATGTGTGAAACGCACTGGCCAAACTGCTCCAAGTAGGAGCTCCCATTTTGCATTCCATCGTTTTTGAACTGTCTGATCAGCACACTGTGGCGTTCCTTGCAAAATGTATGCCTGAAAATGTCTTGTAGAAAATTTGGACTGGAATGATTATCTTTTACTTATCACGCATTCGCAAGACGTTTCGTGACATTTAAGAAAATATTCAAAGAGCCCAAAAATGCACTAAAAGTAATCAAAATTTATGTATCTTACAATTAGTATTGTTGAATTTGAAAATGTTTCAAATTAGCGTGAAAGTTTTGAGTGTACAAAACAAATAACCTATTTATTCACACTTTTCTCAAATAGTGCTAAAGATATCGATTGAAAAGTGGTTCCATTCGAATTCCCACGTCAAAACATCTATTAAAAGTGTACCTGGAACCAAATTAACGCAAATACGTCAGTGCTACGATTTTTCGCGCAATTTTTGCCCAAAAAAACAGTATTACGACGCCTGTGCTGAAGAATTTGATCTCTCGTTTATACAGAGTATTTTTGAGCGAGATTTTGATACTAGAACACGAAAAGTCTCTCTCTCTCTCTCTCTCTCTCTCTCTCTCTCTATATATATATATATATATATATATATATATATATATTGTCTTTATATATACATACATATATATTAGACATGCGCGCCGAGGCTGAATTTTCAGGCGGCGGCACGCCGGACTAAAATGGCCGGCGGTGGCGGCGCGCGCGGCGTGGGGTATTTTTTTAACCCCCAAGGGACATGTTAAAATTGTTATAACAGTTATATATATATATATATATATATATTCGTGTTCTTCATGCGGCATTCTCCAGCGGTCTGTTTTTTAGCGTGATATTTCGCAGAAATCCTATTCTACTTCTTCAGACGGTTGTCCATTTTTTCACTTTTTTAGTTTGTTATTTTTAAATAACCTATAATAAATTGAGCTTATTTTAACATATGGCGCTTTCGGATATTCTTTCTTGTATATCACGCTAAAAAACAGACCGCTGGAGAATGCCGCACGAAGAACACGAATAATTCTCCCCAGCGAAGAAACCTCAAAAATAATATATATATATATATATATATATATATATATATATATATATATATATATATATATACAGGGTGTCCCGTAAATGTCTAGTCATATTGTGAGGGGTGATAGAGGACCCTTAGGGGAACAAAAAATGTTCTATGACGATATCCCGAATTCTCGCCCATAAGGGAGAAAACGTCGTTTTGTCGATTTTTCGAGACAAACGTGGTTTTTAAGAGAATAATCTTCGTAGCTCTGTCCCAGGTGGTACTACTAGAAAGGGAGTGAAACCAATCAAAAGCTGAGTAAATTTACTATAAGACTAGTTGGAAGTAAACGTAAACATGAATGAATGTAAGTATGTATATCTTACCAAAAGAAAGCTATTCTAAATTTCCTGATATTATATTGATATTTCTTTCCATCGTTACTCCTCAATGGGCAGGATCTGAGACTTCCGGGTTTTAGAAAAACTTCTTCATTTAACCAGCTTTCCATTCATGTATCACAACCCTTTGTTATTGAAGTATTTGAACGGTTTAAGAATAAAAGTTTAAAAAAAAAAACATGGATCTGTGAAAAGAAAATTATATTTTTTTCTTCAGTTTATTCAAAAAGCTGAAGAGAAATATTTATTTTTATAAATGTTTACACAAATATTAAGTAAATATTTACTTAAAACAATAAAAAAATTACTTCCACGAATATAAAAAAAAATCCTAAAACAGTAAATGAATAAAATACACATTTATTTTGAATTTATTAATTCAGGTAACTAATACTGGGTCCAGGAGGCGCCCATTAAGGAACCCCAACCATACATTAACTTCAAAAATTATTATTTTTACCTATATCACGCATTTGAACACATTTTTACAGGACTATGTACATCTTATTTATGAGGGATAGAATTTTTAATTACCACAACAAAAACGCATGGGCTCACGAGAATCCCAGTGAGTTTCACAAGCATAGCCATCAGTATCAATTCAAGGTAAAGCATTTGTTTTCTAAATAAATACCTGTAAAAATATATTCAAATGCTTGATCTAGGTAAAAATAGTAATTTTTGAGGTTAATGTATGGTTGGGGTTCATTAATGGCCACCTCCTGGACCCATTATTAGTTACTGTAATTAACAAATTGTGTATTTTATTTATTTGCTGTTTTAGGATTTTTTTTTAAATTCTTGGAATTAATTTTCTTTTATTGTTTTAAGTAAATATTTACTTAATATTTATGTAAACATTTATACAAATAAATATTTCTCTTCAGCTTTTTGAATAAACTGAAGAAAAAAATATAATTTTCTTTTCACAGATCCATGTTTTTTTTAAACTTTTGTTCTTAAATCGTTCAAATACTTCAATAACACAGGGTTGTGATACATGAATGGAAAGCTGGTTAAATGAAGAAGTTTTTCTGAAACCCGGAAATCTCAGATCCTGCCCATTGAGGAGTAACGATGGAATGAAATATCAATAAAATATCAGGAAATTTCGAATAGCTTTCTTTTGGTAAGATATACATACATACATTCATTTATTTGTACGTTTACTCTCAACTAGTCTTATAGTAAATTTACTCCCTTTCGATTGGTTTCACTCCCTTTCTAGTAGAACCACCTGGGACAGAGCTACGAAGATTATTCTCTTAAAAATCACGTTTGTCTCGAAAAATCGACAAAACGACGTTTTCTCCCTTATGGGCGAGAATTTGGGAAATCGTCATAGAACATTTTTTGTTCCCCTAAGGGTCCTCTATTACCCCTCACAATATGACTAGACATTTACGGGACACCCTGCATATATATATATATATATATATATATATATATATATATATATATATATATATATATATATATTTGTCCGCTATTTCACAGGCTTAAAGATGGTCCGATTTTGATGAAATTTGGTACGAAAATCGTCCAATTTGAAACGTCAAGTTCGTTAGCCAGCAGAATCCGCCCTCCGGAACATGGGCTTTGGAACGAAATTTGCGCGAAAAAAACTGCATCGGTTACGTTTTCGGGTTTATATGCTTGCAGATTCCCCCCTAATATGTTCCTTAACATACGATAACAAATGAAACCATTTTTAAGGCTATATCTGTAACGGTTATTGAGATAAGTGGAACAAACTCATTTTGCGGTTTGGGTACATGAAATTGTAGGATTCCATTTAAATGTGTTCTATGTATTTGAAACTCATCTAAACTAAGATGTTGATTACATTTGGAGTGAAGAAAGTATTCGAAAAAAATATTTTATGAGTAGACTTGGAAAATTTTGGGATCTTCGTATCTTTTAGTAAATATCTTTAAATCGGTTGGAAAGTCGTGTCAAGGGGAAGGTTACCATTCAAAAGCTTACTAATGTCTCTACATGAATTGTTATAAAATAATTTTCCATGGGGCGTTGTTAATCGGAGAAATAAGGGCTTAAAACTTCTAAAGCGGTTGCTTTCTTTTGAACGGGGTTTTGTGTTTGTTAAACTCACTTGTTTGATAAATTGTAATTATCAGAAAAATTAGTCTATTAGTAAAAGAAGGCATGAAAATGAGGAACTTAATGATAGACTCGTAATGTTTTCGCAGGGCGTACGTTGTGTTGGCGTGGGAGTCTTAGGATACTGTCAGTTTCCTGTTGTGGCACCTTAAACTTCCTTCTGTTTGAGATTTTATTTTATATTTTTAACGAATGATCAAACCCTAAGAATAATTCTATTTATTCCTTTACTATTAGCACTAGAGATATGAACGGAACCGCGCTAAGATGACCCAGTTCCTGCTAGTCGGAAGTTTTTTTGTTTTTTTTTGAGTTTTCTCTTCAATTACGAGGTTTCCAAAACATCTCCCACAAAAGATGGATTTATTCGTTTAGTTAAACACAGGGCCGCCTCATGGGGGGGGGGGACTGTTATCCCCGGGAACCGCAGGAGCTTCGCTAATTGGAAAACATTTTATAGGTGTCAAATTGATTTGAGAAATATAGGCCGGTTTAGCCCATATTTGTTGGAATGGGATCTATATTTTTTTAATGTACGTAAACATTGTTATTCCAAATTATATTGCGAGTACAAAAATGACGCCCCCCCCTGAGACCACGGGCCCCTGACCAATTGTCTTCTGTGCCCCCCCGTGAGCCTTGTGTGTATATAAGGGGGAGGGGTTGAGGAGGCTGCAGCCGTGGTAATAATATCAGTCAATTAGAATTTTGCCAGTTTTGTTCTATTGTTGAGGATTGATGAAAATGAAATAGAACCTTCTCTGCAAACGGCGTTTATTCTCATTTCGTTCAAATCTTTTCAAAGATGAAAATAATTTGCCAATGTCCCCATTGAAAAAGTACTTGAATTTTCAGCTTTGTGAATTTAAAATCCCCAATATGTACACGCTTCTTGTATTACGATTTTTTAAAAAATGGTTTTAAATACATATTAAACCTTTTGTAAATCAATACATTGTAGATAAGTATACATTTCAACCACGATCAATATTGGGGGCCCGTGATCAAAATCTGGTTCTGGGCCCGGCTCGCCACATGGGAGGGGGGGGGGGAGAACCGGGTACAGTTGTCCCGGGCCCGGGGACCGTGGGGGCCCGGGTCGATCCTCGCTACTTGGAAAAAAAGTACCGAAAGTGACCTTTGCAGCACCGATTGTCGGCTTTTATTCTCATTTTGCTCAAAACTCAAGATGAAAATAATTTTAAAATGCCCAAAGTCCTATAGCAAAGTACTAGAATTTTCATTCTGGCTCTGAGAAGTGGGGGCCCGTGATCTGGTCCCGGGCCCGGCTCTAAGATGTGGCGGCCCTGTTGATGGCCCTGGTTAAAGAGTATGTTTATATAAAATTCTTTTATTTTATGCTTTTCCGATACAAGCTTTGTCATTTTCTAATCAACGACCACAACACACAAGCGTTATTCGATCAGAAGGTAAGCTCAAAATGGCGCCGGCCGATCACCATGTAGTAAAATCGCCGATTTCCTCCCCTCAATCGGCGCGCCGACTGAAGGTCGATTCACACTATACGTACCGTCACCGGCAGGCCACCGTCCAGCCGCCGACCGGCAAGATGGAAGCCAATTCATACCATACGGATCTCCACCGACAGGCCACCGTACATCAACGTCGAGAAAACATCTCTCAGTCTGTTTTCTTTGCGGGTTGACTTAGTTTCTAACAATCTCTAAATTAAATAATACAAAATTAGCAATAATTGCTTTATTTGAGGCTATGAGAGATTTATTGTAAGTTGGAGAAAATAAATTGTTTAATTAATAAATAATTTGAATATGTATTATTTTTATATTTTTCTATTGCCTCTATTCTTCAGAATCATTGGCAATTTTCAATAAAAATCCAAATAAAAAAAAATGTATATACGAACTATTAATTTCTATGACTTTACGTTAAAATGTATTCGAGGCTGAGCAAAATAGCAATAATTATGAAAAATAGGGCAAAAACCATAAATTTTGTATATAATTTTATTCGGCAACTTAAAGTGCATTTAGGTCTTTCATATTCTAGGAGAATAATTATTATAATCTAATAAAACAATCCACTAAATTTTGTTTCAATTAGTTTGCTAGATTTTGCATAAATAATTTCACAATTGAGGTTGTAACGAAAAAATTAATATTTTTCCAATTGTGCCAAAATCCATGTCACATTACATATTTCAAATATTTAAAAAAAATTAGCCCGACCAAATTGACCGATTTTCAATCTGTAAAATGTTTTTGAAACATTTAACGCCTTGTTTTTGTTTTTTTTTAAATATAATAATTTAAAAAAATGTTCCGGTAAATTTTCAAATCACGTATATCTCTATAATGGTAGTATAATGACTTCCAATGATATTCCTGCAAAAATTAACTTGCCCCCTTTCAACGTCGAACTATAACTACGTTTTTACGGATTGGCCCTCATCCATTACATATTAATTGAAAAATAATTTTAAGTATGACTGAATTCACAAGAGAAACATACATGATTATCAAAGGACAATTCAAATTAAAGAAATTATGCAAAAATAAATTGAAATAATAAACAATTATTAACTTATAATTATAATTGTAACAGCGATAATTGTACGTCTTGTAGTACCGAACCCATACGTAAATAATAAAAAATGCATGCATGAATAATGAATATTAGTATTAAAAGTAATAGTTATAATTTTGAATATAGTCTGTTGTCTGTGCGGGTTGACTTAGTTTCTAACAATGTCTAAATTAAATAATACAAAATTAACAATGATAGCTTTAAATTTGAATGAAGAAGAGGAAACCTCTTATGTAAATAAGAGGCCGTGAATGAAGAATTATTATCAAAAAGAAAGTTGGTAGGACCCTTTGGGTTGTAACACTATAAAAAAAAAAAAAAAAAAAAAGTTGGTAGGAAAATATTCAAAGAGCTGCAAGGTGATGAAATAGTATTTCAGAATGTCTCAAGAACAGTATTTTATACTTTTATCAAAAATATTAAAAAACAACCTTTCGAGAAGTAATTAGTCCTGAAGAAAAGGGCGTCTAAGGGAAGGATAAATAAATAAATAAAACTTTAACATTTTCATATTTATTTTTATTTATAATGTAAAAATATAATTTTAGACATAAAAAAAGATACAAGGTACAATTTATAATAAAAAAATACAATTTATAGAATATATGTACATATATCATATTTAGACTTGAGGTTTGAAATTCACATAATAATAACTCTTTGTAGAACCTAGACAATGAAACTTATAACAGCTTTTTAGCGCGGTTCCTCCCTCCCCCATAGGGAGGAACCCCGCTTATAAGGTTGATACAATGAAACAATCCGGAAGTGCCGACTAGAAAATTTTGCGTTTCAGAACCCCTAGAAACCAAAAATAACGGTGGTTCAAATTTGTATATATATATATATGTATATATTTATATATATATATATATATATATATATATATTTGTCTGTTCGCTCTCTAAATAGAAGACGAATGGTCCGATTTTGATGAAATTTGGTACAAAAATCTGTCGTCCAATTTGAAAGGTCAAGTTCGTTAACCAGCAAAATCCGCCCACTGGAAGATGGCGTTTGGGGCGAAATTCGCGCAAAAAAAATCGTAACGCTTACGTTTTTGAGTTCATAAGCTTGTAAGTACTCTTTTTATAGGCTTCTTGGGCAAGGAAAACGAATGAAACCATTTTCAAGGCGATAGCTTTAACCGTTTTCGAGAAAATTGGAAAAATAGTTTTTGAATACCGTTTTTGGTTTGGGTACTTAGAATCACGGGATTCAGTTGAAACATTATCTGCATGTTCTACTTTCATTAAAACTAATATGTTGAAAGTTATGTTACGTTTGGAGTTAAGGAAGGGTTAGAATAAAATATTTAATGAACAGACATGAAAAGTTTTGGGAACTTCGTATACTTTCATTAATATCTTGAACACGGTTGGGAAATCGTGGTAAGTGGATAGAAACTATTTGAAAGCTTAATAAATTCTCTACAAAAATGATTCTAAAACTATTTTTGATTAGGTTATGTCAATCGGAGAAATAAGTGCTTAAAACTTCAAATACGTCTGTTTTGTTCTTATGAACGGGTTTTTGTCGTTCTTTTTGTAATTTTTGTCTCTTTCCCTTGGTTTTTTATTGCTTTTTATTTTTTTAATTTCTTATGTTGTATTTGTAAGGAAAATGTATGTGTGTGTAAAACAGGATAGGTAAAATGAGACCTATTTTCTGTTGTCAGAAATAATGAAAAGTTTTGGGAACTTCGTATAATTTCTTAATATCTCGAAAACGGTTGAAAATCTTGGGAAGCGAAAGGTTACCATTCGAAAGCTTACTAAATGGTCTACAAGAAAGGTTCTAAAGAAAGTTTTGAATAAGCGATGTCAATCGGAGAAATAAGTGCTTAAAATTTGAAGTAATTGATTTCGTTTATTCGAACAATTCTTTTTGTCTGTTTTTATTCCTATTTTTACATTGCTTATAGTTGGATAATGTATTTGACAATAAAATAGATTAATTAAAATAAGAAAAACAATTCATTGTTAGAAATATATCAGGCTGTACCGTATGAAATGTCAGTTTTGGATTTGCCGATTTCCTTCAAATGTCTTGAAACTGTCGAGGCTCCTAATCCGAGTTCTTTGGCATATTCCCTATTGTTTGCAATTGCTTATAGTAGTCAAATGTATTTGCCAATAAAACAGGATACGTATAATTAGAATATTTTATTTTTGCGGTATCTTGGGGTTCTCAGATCCCTTATGAATATCTATTAGGCCCCCTTCGTATTTTTTCCTTAATATCTCGAAAAGGGTTAGGAGATCGTGGCAATTGAAATGTAACAGTTCGAAAGCTTACTAAATTCTCTACAAAAAATGTTTTACAGAAATGTTTGATGGGGTCGTCACATTAGGAGAAATAAGTGCTTAAAACTTAGTTAGTTTCCTTTATTTAAACGGATCTATTTATGTGTTTCCCGAAGTTTTTTTTTCACTGCTCGTTATTCTTGTACTTGCTTATAGTAGTCTAATGTATTTTTCATTAAATAGGATATGTATAATTAAAAGCATTATTTTGTTTGTTAGAATTCGAAGATGCCGTATGAATATCTAGATTACAGTACTGGTTTTGATTTCGTATTTTAGAATTGTTCTTGGTATTCCCTATTTTCATGTATTACCCTTAGTTCTTTATTGCTAGTAGTTTTTTTTTTTTTTTTTTTTTTTATTGATTATAGAATATTAATCTATTTGGCAATAAAATAGGATACGTAAAATTAGAAACAATATTTCGGGTATTTCTGAGCGAAATGCCTTGTAAGATTGTCTACCACCACGAACGGCGTTTTTCCTCTATTTACCTCACATTTTAATTGGTTGCTGTTTTTAGCTTGTTTCCTGCTTCACTTCACAGATAGGAAACACGCTTCTGACGTCGACCCAATGACGTAATCCGAAGTGCCTAATAAATGATTTAACGTTTTAGAACAGGTAGATATCGAAAATAGCTGTTTTTAAATTAGAATCTATTGTTGAGTAATTATATGAATCTTTATACGGCTTTATTAGCCGTATTATTCTATATAGGCTTTATAAGGCAGGAGATACTACTTAATCTTGAAGACTTGTTCTTAGTCCTTCTTTATCAACTAGATAGGCTTTATTAGACATATTATTCTTCATAGGCTTTATTAGACAGGGAATTCTGATAAAATGTCGTGTTGTCGCAGCAAATTGTAATTACGATTTATCTAAGGTCAGGTAACATTAGCGAGTCTACATTGTTAAGATCACCGACAGCGAAGGTAGACAATTGCTATGATTTAGTCTACATATGTATATTAATTCCTAAATGTAGAAAATAAACTTTACAACGGTTAGATACTATGAACGAATAGACAGTCGGTTCAGTCCCAAACAAACAGAGGGTTTACTAGAAATTTACCTGCTAGGAGTTAATCCTCAAGAGAAGTAACCCTTGTAGGGTAATATAACCCAGGTATCTGCCGACACAAATACAAAGCCTTGCAAGAGTAGGTAGAGCAACTTTAAGATTTCGTTCACTAAAATTTCTTAAACTGACCTAGATTCAGACATAACATAACATAAATTATATTGTAAATATTGATAAAGATTAATTAGTTGTCAACATATACATAAATTAGCAATCAACAGTTTTCTTTGTACGACTATTATTAACGACTATTTAGTTATGAGACAATCCATAAATTAGCGATCAAAAGTTGCAGGTGATTCCGTATTAGATATTTATTAAATATTCATAAAGACTATTTGGTTGTAAACCGATTCATCAATAAGCAATCAATATTTTTAAACACTGGATATATACTAACCAATTATAACGACTGTTTAGTTATGAACCGATTCATAAATTAGCGATTAAAAAACACAGGTTTATTGACTAAATATTGATAAAAGTATTTAAATAGAAGAAAAAAAGGTTTCCTCAAGACTTGCTCTTGTTCAATTTGTATTTACTCTATTGACTTTATTAGGCATATTCTTCTATATAGGCTTCATTAGGCAGTGGTATCTACTCAATTTTGGGAACTTGTTCTTGATCCTTCTGTATCCACTAGATTGGCTTTATTTGGCATATTATTCTATATAGGCTTTATTAGGGAGTGGTATCTACTCAATTTTGAGAACTTGTTCTTGATCCTTCTGTATTCACTAGATTGGCTTTATTAGGCATATTATTCTATATAGGCGTTATTAGGGAGTGGTATCTACTCAATTTTGAGAACTTGTTCTTGATCCTTCTGTATCCACTAGATTGGCTCGCTGGGAAAATTCCTCGCTGCACCCTGGATGTCGGAACTAATGACCTAGATGTAAATGCGCGGTTAAAAAAAAAAAAAAATAAAAAAAAAAATAAAAAAAATAAATAAATAAATAATATTGTATATATGTGTACATAATTTAACTAATTAAGAATATCCATACGTATTTGTTTTTATGTATTCTAAGTGAACTTGGGCACTGTGTGCGCCTCCTCGTGGCAGAATACGGGCAACTGATTGGTGGCTCTCGAGGCGGACCTGACATTCAGGTCTCCGGTTGGGGAGAAGGAATTGAGTAAGGTTTGATTGTTTTAATAGCCAAACCTTGTTCAGTTCTGTGGCAATCAGGCTAAGCACCTTAAATTCCAGGCAAGTTAGACGTAAAGAGATAATTTTAGCGCGGTTCCTCCCTCTCTCCATATGGAGGACCCCGCCCTCCAAATGGAGGCCTCATGACGCAATCCAGAAGTCCCGACAAAAAAGTTTGCGTTTAAGAACCCCTGAGAGACCGAAAATAACGGTGTTTCAAATTGGTATATATATATATATATATATATATATATATATATATATATGTGTGTGTGTGTGTGTGTGTGTGTGTGTGTGTGTGTGTGTGTGTGTGTGTGTGTGTTTGATCGCTCTCTGGACACCCTTAAAAAGTTTTGGGTACTTTGTATATTTTCCTTAATTTTATTTTTTTATTTTTTTAAATTATATATTATTATATCTCGAAAACGGTTTGAAATCTTCATAAGCGGATCCTTACCATTCGAAAGCTTACTAAATGCTAATAATTCTGAAGCAATTATCGATTCATCGGAGAAATGAGTGCTTAAAAAAATAGTTTTTGAATACCGTTTTTGGTTTGGGTACTTAGAATCATGGGATTCAGTTGAAACATTTTCTGCATGTTCTACTTTCATTAAAACTAATATGTTGAAATTTTTGTTACGTTTAATATTTTATGTATAATGTATTTGACAATAAAACTGGTTAAGTAAAATAACAAAAACAATTTATTGTTAGAAATATAGATTTCCAAGATTCATAGACCTTGCCACTAGCGGGTCCGTTTCTAGTGTAGCCGACCCTTCCAGGTAAGATTGTAAATCATGACCTCTCAAGACTTTACTACTCACAGGAATGGCATTAGTGACCTTAAGGGTTGACACGCCATTATAATAATTAATTAAAAAAAAAGACTGGTGGAACCAAAATAATAACTGCTTCTATTTTAATCTTTCAAAATTAGACTAGGGATATGAACGGAACCGCGCTAAGATGATGCAGTTCCTGCGAGACGGACTTTTTTGTCTGGTGCTAATGACCTCAGCAGTAGATGCACCAAAAGAAAAGGAAAAAAAACAAAAAAAAAAAACAGCTTTTTTAATTCTGCTAATGGAGTATTCCCCTGGCAACATCAATACATTTGTTTTCTAATTAATGATTTATTAATAAAGTATGTATCATGCCTGCTGTGATGAAATCCTTTCCAACGTGATGCCATATTTTATCTTTCTGTTAATTTTCACCGTATTTATAATCGGCCATATTTATACAGTTCTTCATGTTCGATGAGTTTTTCCTCATCCATATTCATAAATAAATAAAAATATTCACTTAAAATAATACGCAGTAAGAAAATAACCTTCTCTAAGATAGGTAAGAACCGAACTGAATGTGCCGGTAGAGTGTTCACACACTCCGTGCATGCACCGACATGCACCGACCTGTACCGACATGTGAGAACATTCTTTCCGAGAATCCTACTAGTTGCCTGCCGGTGGGCTGCCGGTGCCCTGTCGTTGACGGTCCGTTCCTGTGTGAACTACCTCTTAGAAATACATTGAAGAATATTTTGCCGGTCGGCAGCTGGACGGTGGCCTGTAGGTGACGGTATGTATAGTGTGAATTCCACCTATGCAGGCCGTCTCGGGGAGAAAATTCTGACGTGCCGGTCTCGGTCGGCGCCTTGAATTTCTTACTTACCTTTCTTATAAAAGTTTTTTTTCTTACTGTATATCATTTTATGTGTATTCTTACATTTATTTATCAATAATATAATTTGATCATGAGTTTTTGAAAAATAATACAATAGAGAATGTATTTTTGTACCAAATTTCATCAATACTGGAGCATTTTTGAGCGTATGAGAGGAAACTTTTCTGAAATCATTTTTTTTTTTTTCTTTTTCTTTTTTTTCCAATAATAAAATAAATAAATAAAATTAAAAACATTTCTGACCTTTTGAAATGTTAATACATATATATATATATACTTCAACAATTCAAGACGAACTTTTCTGAAATAATTTTTTTTAGTACATTTCTGAAATCTTGAAATATCAATTTTTTTTTTACAACAAAATTTTAATGTTAAAAAAAAGACATAATTCAACATTTCAAAATTTCAGAAATGTTTTTAATTTTTTTTTTTTATGTATATATATTTCTGTTCGCTCTCTCAAACGCTCGAAAATGGTCCGATTTTTATGATCTTTGGTACAAAAATACATTGTTTCTTTTATAATTTTATCAAAAACTGATTATAAAATTAAATTATTGATGAATGAATGAAAATATACTCTTATAATAACATGCAGTAAAAAAAAATGCCGGTGGCCTGCTGGTAGCAAGATTGGTCAGCCGGTGGCCTGCTGGGGGCCTGCCGGTGACGGTACGCTCTAGTGTGAACTACCTCATTGGAAATACATTGAAGAATATTTTGCCGGTCGGCGGCTGGACGGTGGCCTGTAGGTGACGGTACGTATAGTGTGAATCGACCTTGAATAGGCTCGGCGGCGGCGGCGCCGATAAAACCCAGCGTGGCGTAGCGGCACTGGCGCGGCGCGCATGTCTAATATATATATATGTGTGTATATAAATTGTTTAAAACTTTAAAACTTTCGGAGGTTAACCCACGGGTTTCGGGTCGGTAAACCCACGATTTGTTCAAACCACTTTATTTAATAATTACGCCCGAGCATAGGCGTTTATAAGGGGGAGCTGAGGGGGCTTCAGCCCCCCCCCCCTGAAATTTTGAATTGTTGGTAAAAACTTGTCGTAAAACCCTTAAAAATATATTAAATAAGATCACTTAGTTCATAAAAAATATTTTATTTTACGTGTAATAGCGTTTTAGTTCCCTAAAACTATTCCAAGCTCTAAATATTTAGTATTCCATACCCCGGAAATGGTCTCAGCCCCCCCCCCTGAAATTTTCCCAGCCCCTCTCGAAATTATTTCCTGTATACGTCCATGCGCCCGACGACATGTTTAGTGCCGTGTTCGCACTTTTTCAGCAGCACTTCTACAATAAAATATGTTTTTTTTCTTCATCTAAATATAAACCAAGTAATTAATGTTCATATGCCTATATTAAGCATAATAACAGCTAAAATACCTTTTAACTCATTGCTACCTTGTTAGGGAGTCCTCTCGCCTCTTTGTACTCTCTAACGAGGCTGGAGTAATACTAGCTATCTACGGATATAACCAATAAGAACGTGTCATTATCCATATATGATTTATTCGGTGTGGTTTGGATATAAAAAATAATAAGCGCATACGAGAGCATAATAAAAATTCCGTTCAATTACTACAAAAACTTAAGAACTTTTTTACTTAAAACTTACGTCGTAAACCCCATTGAATCAACACCTATGTCTTACTAAAAAGGAACTAATAAATAATAAAGATTTGAAACCACTAAATCGATATTTTATTTTCGATTACCATTTTCTAATTGCTAACAGAATGAAAAAGTTAATTTATTATCAAATGTATTTTATGGTGACCGAAAATTATACAGTATCCAAAAAGGCGTTAATAGCCAAATTGTTGATACGCCGTTAAAAAAAAAAAAAAAAAAAAATAAATAAAAATTAATAATATGTCTAAACAATTATACGTATTAATACTTATATACAAATTTAAACTACCTGTTTTTTCGTGACCTACGTTTTATGAAACATGGAACATAAATATTCCTTTCTGTCGAAAAATTGTCGAAGTGTCGGTGTGGATGTTTGTTTTCCTAGGTGCCAGCACCTGTCAGGAAATGTAGCGAAAGGACATCCCTTCTCATGTCAGCTGAGTGTGATTGAATATAGACCCCCCTCCACTCCCGTTCTCCCCTTATCGGTGAACAGATGAAATATCCATAATACTGAAATCCTCAATTTCCGAAAGTGACGGTAGGGGCTTTGGAATATGACGAATAACAGAATTTACGTTTCTGCATAAAACCCTATTAAAATACTATACGCCGTATTTCTTTCTACATAAAATACTATATGTCGTATTTCTTTCTGCATAAAATACTATCTACAGTATTCATATCTGCATAAAACCCTATTAAATATTATATGCCTTATTTCTTTCTGCATAAAATACTATCTACAGTATTCATTTCTGCATAAAACTCTATTAAATATTATATGCCTTATTTCTTTCTGCATAAAATACTATCTACTGTATTCATATCTGCATAAAACCCAATTAAAATATGATATGCCTAATTTATTTCTGTATAAAATACTATCTATAGCAGGGGTGACCAATCCAAATCGGTTAGTGGACCAAATAAAAATTTACTGAACTGAGGTGGGCCGCACATATAGAAATAAATCAAGAAATTATTCAAAATATTTTACAACCTGTTCAGGTGAAGATGGCGCTTCAGACTCCTGGTTTTTCCTGTTTAATCAACAAATCTTTTAAAGATACTCATTTGATTAAGCCTTTGGTCAGTTAAATTAAGAACAATTAGAATTTATGTCTCAAAGGAAACCATTCAGTTGTTGAAATAAGATAAGATGCATTGTTAGAGTAGAGGCGATCCTTGTGGTTAAGTCGAGCTGAGGGTAATGCCACGATAAGGGCATTGTCTTTTAATTTGTTTAATCTTCGATGTTAAGCAGTTTCCTTACAAGTCAGACCTCCAATTCACTCAGAAGGACGGGACCGCCTCCAACTACACAAAACTTAAAAGTTTATTTTGCCTAAGTGCTCTATTGGTATCTGGCCAGATTTAGAGATTTTCTCGAGGAGGCGTTGCGGACCTGAAACTTGACTGTGAATCCATGCCAGGACGTGATATAGCCTGGGGTATCTGAATGATGATAGATGGCGGCAGGGAACGCCGGAACAAAGCGGCAAAAATTCAATTGACCCAAAGATAAAATTTTAGAACGTTTCCTCTCTCATACAATCTAGGTTTAGATATTTTTCTCAAAATGGTTTTATTACATTTCAAAAATTACATAGTTGTGACATGAGCTACAAAAATTTGCCTATTATATCAGGACAATAAAGCACCTAACTAAAAAAATAATATTTACTATTTAATGTTCTTCTAGTTTCACACATTTACCACTATAGGGCCACGCCGTGACTGAAGCTATGCACAACCGTGCCGACCATTCAGTTGATTTTAATTACTAAACACCATTAAAATCAGCTGATTTGTCGGCACAGCTTTATACCTTGAGTCCACAGTTTGGTTTGCACCCTTAATCTTATTATCGCCTTATTCTTACCTTTTAAATGAATTTCCCTTCAATTTTGTAGCAAACCTGAACAAAGTTGTCTTAAATAAATCTATATATATAAAAATCACGTGTCTGTCTGTTTTTCTGTTTGTTTGTTTGTTCCTTATACAAATCCACACCGTTTGAGCGATTTTGACCAAACTTTTATTTTTTTTTACAGATTTTATGCGCTATAAATATTAATTTGTAAGAAAAATAATTGTTGTATTTTTTATTAATATTGAATATTTTTATCTTTTGCAGCACTTCGACTGTTTTTTTTTATAAATAAAACAAAGATTAAATTTACTAGTAATATTGTTTAAAATATATTTTTCTCAAGCTGTTAGTATGCCATGCAATGAATTCATATTAATAATACTCTTTAGTTTGACATCTTTATAATAAGTATAATCAAATTCTGAATGAAGAGAGAACAAAAACAAGAAGCTGAAAGAAACAATGATTGGAAGATTAATATACACATATTAAATATTAATTATTAAAATATTTTAATAATTAACTAATTATGAAAATTATTAGATTAGTTTTTTATTTTCACTATGATATTTTATGAAGTGAACGTGGACAGTATTGCAAGATGGAAGAGGGTGTATATTTTCACTTCGTGAGGATTTCAGTTGTATTGCCAGCAAAGAAAATTTGATCAGCTTCAATTTCAGACGTATGTAACATAGTGTTGATTTTTCTCTTGTAGTTTTGCATGTTGCAATATTTTTTAATTTAGTATAAGAACTTGTTTTTCTCTTCTAGCACGTTTCTTCCCTCTCTCCGCTAGGAGGAAACCACCTTATGTTGCCAACCCGATGTCGCAATACGGAAATGCTGACTACGTTTCAATGCCCTCAGATCACGAAAATAACGTTAGCTCTAGAACGTTAGAAAATAAAAATAAATTTCAGTACATTAAACTGTAAAGTCGATTTTCTCAAAACTATGTTCTTCAAATAGAGCGACAGGCTAGCGCCTTCCGCTGGGGTTGCAAAGGAAAATACAGTCAGTGTATCTTGGTATCTTAATAATACAAATTTAAGCAGATATACAGGTTTAATATGGGTAATATAAGAATAGATATAAAATGGAACACGTACAGGAATGAGCTCATTAATGACCTCAGCAGTAGATGCACCAAAGAAAACCCCCCCAAAAAACGATAATAAGTTTAAGAAAAATAGCGAGATTTTTTTTTTATTTATTTTTTTTTTCTTTAGCAGGGCCTCGTCTAGACTAGGCCCTGCTAGTGGAAAGTTCTCCTCCTCAAGTTGAGGCTGAATTTATGTTTTAAGTATATTCCCCTGAAGAGGAGCCAAAATGGTGCGAAACCAAAAATGCGTAGGGAAGAAAAATAAAAAGTGTGTGGCGTAGTTTTATTGACCTTCCGCATTATTCCCTAATTCTATATATTTGAGCTAAGGGTCATTTAATGATTACTTTTTTTTTATGTATTAAAACATGGATCCTTGTGTCATGTGCCACAAAAAACCCTATGTTATATTAAATTGCATCTTAAAAAAAAAAGAAGAAAACTCCAGATTCCTCTAGTTTCATAGATCACATGATCATGAAATTTTGTTTACAGAGCTGGAGGAAATACGTCTAACGTGGGTACTAATATTTTATAATAATGGCGGAATTCAATAATATTTTTCTGAATTATTGGATTCAGCAACTTTGAAATATATCAAATATTCATCTTGAAATCAACATGGAGCCTATTGAGTGAAGTAGTTGAGGCGAATAGTTTTATTGTCGTTGGTGGGATAGATTGAGGCAATATCTCCGTAGCACAAGAGCCTCGCGAGGCTCGGATAAAAGACGACTAAATCCTTGTGATGGAAGGCCTGGTTTATCGTCGGATGCAAGTTTCATAAGCCCCAGCTATAGAGGGACCCCGCAACTTTAGTCGGAAAATCTTCCTCAAGCTGGAGAAATTAAGTAAGTTTGTCACGTATTAAAACCATTAGTTTAAGAAAATGCCCCAGAGAAGGAAATATGCGTTTATCGCTGTAATTCCTGCACTTTTCTTGTTTTATAAGGCCAGTGCGCTTAATGGAATAAGAACAACTGAATTCGTGAGGAACCAGTAGGAATGTTGTGGTTGAAGTGGCAGTCACTATTAAAAAAAAAAAAAAAAAATCCTAGTATAAATGTTATTGTAATGCTACAATTATTCTGTTGGTAGTAAAACTCGATCAGTGAGAACGTGGATTTACTGATATCACATTAGTATTTCTAAAGTGAGACAACTCAAAAGAAAACTCAACTTAAAATGTATCAATCTTTTCTATGTAGGGAGCGTAGTATTAAGAAAGGAAGAGTAACACAAGTGCCCTCTGGTGTACAAGTTCTGCAGCTAGGTACCTACAGTTTTGATGGTTGATGTGTAGATATTTACCATTTCTTTCATAGTCAGAACTGAAAATCACCGATTTTTGAGTTGTGTCACTTTAGAAATACTAGTGCGATATGGTAACTTGAAACAAAAGTTAGTTCAAGTCTTAAAGAACCTTTTAAATAAACGAAACCAATAACTTCTAAGTTTTAAGTACTTATTTCTCCAAAAGGGACAATCCAAGTTGAATGAGTCAGTAAGTCAATAATACTCCATTAAGCTAATAATACGCCATAGGTGACTTTATTTTTTACAAAAATTAATTCGCCAGGCTGTAAGTCTATGGACTCGGGAATGTATCGGGTTTCGCTTAATTGCGTTGCCGAACTTTACACCACAGCTGACACATGGCGAGTTCATAACATATTAAGATTGAGAGGAAATCGTTGATCCTTTGTGATGTCAAGGTAGAATTTGTCAAGGTTCGGTCGTGGTATCTTAATAAAACTACATTTTTTATAGGAAAATGAGTTTTATTGTTTGCCGGCGTTTTGAAGCTTTCCAAGTGACACTAGGGACAATAACCGCGCTAAGAACACGCAGTTCCTGCGAGTCGGACTTTATTTGCCTTCTCATTCCACCTTTAAATTTGTGTAATTCCATGTAATTGCTAATCTGTTTTTCATTTTTAACACCGTATGTAACTTAGTTGACAATTCTAAAAAATTCAGATAGGAAAATTGTAGGTTTTGTTCTTAAAGAGCTAGATTAGTCAAGCTTTTGATTAATGGAATGACCAGAAAATTAATTAGCCCACTGAAATGATTTCCAGGAGCCTGGTCATAAAATTTTGATGAGCACATTTGAAGCCCCCCCCCAGAATCTTTTGTCTAGAACCACCTATGCTTGCACGTAACGCATGGTATATATCGAACTGTAATTTTTCCTCCTGGCGCATTTTGGAAGCGCAAAATAATAAGGAAAGTCCAAACGAGAACATATTGTTAATGCCTGTTTGACTAACAAATGGATGTTTTAAAACAGGCGGTTTATAACCAAAAAACAAGAATCAGTAAATTAACTGAAATGCTGTTGTTATTTCTTCGGATATAGCTCACGCCTTCAGTGTTTTAATTTGTTTTCTCCCCGGCAATGAAAACATTTAAGAATAACAATGCACCAACGTAATGAGAGGCTATTAAGCGTGGAAAATTATCGCTTTCACTTGCAAATTGGCCGTTCGCTTATCCGGCAGTTTTTCTTCCGATCTAGGCGCACGGTAGTGCGCCAGGCAAAGTTCCAGCCTAAGCATACTGTGTGTATATTACAGGCGGTCTTAGAGCTGATTTTTACCCTCTCATAACTTTCAACCAGGTACAGATAAAGTTATGAAATTTTACACAGGTATTATACTACTAGATGTGAGTAAAACTGGAAATTTTCATAATTCTACATCGAATAGTTTCTGCGATATAAGCGATCGAAAATCGGGATTTATAGGACTCACTCACTCACTGACTCATCAAACTTATTAGGCACTTCCCATGATGCTAGAGACTTGAAATTTTGCATGAAGATAGATATGAAGACGTTATTAAAGGAAAAAATCGAAAAATCGCGAGAAGTTGTGTTTGACTCCGCTTCCGGGGCGGGGGCGTGCCATTTTTGTACTTCCTTCGGAAACCCATCATTCCGTCCGAAACCCATGATGTGGGGTATCAAATGAATTGTCTCGGTATGAAGAACCTATATTTTATGTTTTAAGAAACAATTAGACGCATATAGGCTCAGTAAAAATCTTATACCAGCTGTCTATCTGTATGTTTGTTTCTCTTACAAATCTGTACCGTTTGACCGATTTTGACCAAACTTGGGACACAGATGGGTCTTGATACGGGGAGAATCATAGGCTAGGTTAAATTGTCTATCAGCTGTCTGTCTGTCTGTTTGTTCCTTATACAAATATACACCGTTTGACCGATTTTGACAAAATTTGACACACATGTCGGTCTTTATCCGGGTAGTGTCATAGGCTAGTCAAAATCGTCTATCAGCTGTCTGTCTGCTTGTTTGTTCCTTACACAAATTCACACCATTTGACCAAACTTGGCACACAGGTAGGCCTTGGTCCGGGGAATGCACTAGGCTAGGTAAAAAAGGTCTTTCAGCTGTCTGTCTGTGTGTTCGTTCCTTATACAAATTCACACCGTTTGGCCTATTTTGACCAAACTTGGCACACAGGTAGGTCTTGATACGGGAGTGTCATATTACCTATGACGTTTTCTACTTTTTGTTCCATCGAAATGCCATCATTCCTTCTGGAACCCATCATGTGGGGTATCAAATGAATCGTCTTGGTAAGGAGAACCTATATTTGATGTTTTAAAAAACATTTCGACGCATCTTAACAAAAATAGTTGTTACTTCTTTCTAAAATGTAGTAAATGAAGTCGTAGGGGTTCACTGCATAATATACTTCAAAGCAGATACTACGTTTTTCAAAGTCGAGCCATCTAAATTACAAAGTTTAGGATCACAAACCCAAAATGTATCGTCTTTGTCCTTATATTTTTCTTGAAGGCCTTCTGCACTTTCCCTATTGTGATCTTTATCCTCGGGATAAGGTTCCTGTGTTTTACAGTGTAATAGTTTAGTTAAGAGAGCAATCAATTTGTCCTCTAGAATAATGTTATCTGGAAGAGCTTCTAACTTTTCTAGTCTAGTGATTAGATGTATGTAGGTTGATTATTGGTATCAAATATTAAGCAGTAAGGAGAACCTTATGCAGAATCCAAAGACCCTGGTATTTATGAAGTACAAAAGCCAGTAGGTATGCGGCAACTAAATTCTATTTAATACTTAGAAAAAAGTAATGAGATCCCCAAAAAAACATAAATGTTAAATAGAGGCCAAGTTCCTGCCCCCACAAAGAAACACTCCGTTCCTCAAAAATATCCCCTCCTAAAACCCCCCCAAAACGCCTTACCATTCTACACTCCAAAAAAGTAGTATGAGTTGGTGTATTAATTCAACCAAAAATATTTGCCAATACAAGAAAGATATGTCCAAGTTCATTACTTGGAAGACCTTATAGTTACTTACTAAGAACAGTAAAGACACTTCAACTGAGCTTTAAAAACAACAATAAAAATACTTATATCCAGTTACTAAAATATCACTTTCCTCAACCAGGTATATTCTTAAGCTTGGCAATGTTTAGTTTTTCTCTAAAGATAATTTCGGCACAAAAAAAAACATTGCCAAGTTTAAGAATATACCTGGTTGAGGAAAGTGATATTTTAGTAACTGGATATAAGTATTTTTATTGTTGTTTTTAAAGCTCAGTTGAAGTGTCTTTACTGTTCTAAGTAAGTAACTATGAGGTCTTCCAAGTAATGAACTTGGACATTTCTTTCTTGTATCATCTCTTGTATTGGCAAATATTTTTGGTTGAATTAATACACCAACTCATACTACTTTTTTGGAGTGTAGAATGGTAAGGCGTTTTTGGGGGGTTTTAGGAGGGGATATTTTTGAGGAACGGAGTGTTTCTTTGTGGGGGCAGGAACTTGGCCTCTATTTAACATTTATGTTTTTTGGGGGATTATTATCACGCTCCTCCCCAAGAAAACGTCCCTACACCAGGGAGAAAAGGGGGGGGGGAATAAATCCTAAAACTGGGTTGCCTTACATAATTCTATCGATCTAATTACCTGGATTTTGGACCTCTATCGGCTACGTTTTTTCTACCTTTACGATTTATTTATTTTTGAGATACGCTACTAGAAGTCGCCAGGAATTATTTTATAAGTGGTTGTTATCTCTGTTGCTCGTTTAATTAATGCGCAAACAAAAGCATCTTTGCTCCTGAGCAAAATAATGTAGTCAAGTTTAATTTTATTTAACTTTTTTTCATACGTATAGTATTTTACTTATTACGTAAGGATAATGTAGTTTAATAGCTATGTTCGCATTTTTCCCTCTTCCTTTTTTTATATTGTGTAAGGAGAGAGGCATGTAAAGATGGTGGTTCAAATCTAGCCAGGAGTGGTTTGACTTTGATCAGCGATTGGCTACTTTATCATAGGTGTGTAGGCTGTGGTGGAGCAGGAAAGTTTTTCGGCGGGCCCATAAATAAAAAAAAGTCCGACTCGCAGGAACTGCGTCATCTTAGCGCGGTTCCATTCATATCCCTAGTGTCATTTTGTAGACTTAGAATAGAAACAGATATTACATTGTTTATATCATTCTTAATGTAAACACATATTCCCAAGAAAAGCAAGATTGTCGGCAAGGCACAAGAAACTATCCTAAGCGGAAATTACTCTTTCCGCCGTCCCAAATTTCGCTCTACGAAGACTCTACTACGAATATGTTTCTAATTTACTTAACTTGCTTTACTAACATATCCATTTTAGTGTTAAATGCAATTAAAAATACTAAACTACTCATTTTACTGTTAAATGCAATTAAACAAAATAAAATTGTACAAGAAAATGAGAAAGTAGTGTTATTTTTTAATGAACTACGCCACATACAATCACGAAATATAATTATATTTCTACTATAGCATTTGGCTGTGTGGCTTCCTACAGGTAAAGTAACTGTCCTAGGATGCATCTTGATTTATGAAGTGCAATAAAAGACTACCTGAAGCCTGCCTAGTACGTCGACCCAAGCAGATGTCTGACTCTACACGGAGAATGTTTTCATTTTCAGTTTTTTTTTATTTTATATTTCATGAAAATTGTTAACGCCCACAGGTTAGAAGCGGAAATTCCTCAATCTAAAGCAAGAATCTCAAATTCATTTCAAAATGCAAACAAGCTTCTCAATGACTTGTCATGTTTTATTGAAAAAATGCAATCAAAATAACAGCAACCAATTAAAAACTAAGGCAAACCGATAAAAAAAAACAATTAAATCTAAGGTAAATACAGAAAAAAATATTCACAAGGCGTCATTGAATCTCTCTCTTGGAAAGCTATATTTATAACAATAATTTTTTTTTCTTATTTTACTTATCCTGTTTTATAGACAAATACATTCATCTACTAGAAGCAATAAAAAAATAACAAGAAATAAAAACAGACAAAAAGAACTGTTCAAATAAACGAAATCAATTATCGTTTATCAAACTTCTAAGTTTTATGCACTTATTTCTCTGATTGACATCGCTTAATCGAAACTTTCTACAGAACCTTTTTTGTAGAGCATTTAGTAAGCTTTCGAATGGTAACCTTTTGCTTACCAAGATTTTTAACCGTTTTCGAGATATTAATGAAAGTATACGAAGTTCCCAAAACTTTTCATGTCTGTTAATAAAATATTTTATTCCAACCATTCCTTATCTTCAAACGTAACCAAACATAATTTCAACATATTAGTTTTGATGAAATTCGAACATGCAGAAAATGTTTCAACTGAATTCCATGATTTTAAGTACCCAAACCAAAAACCAAAAAGTGATATAAAATATTGTTTTACTTTTCACTAAAAACTGTGAGATTTTTACTTGCTGAGAAAACGGTCAACAGAAAGGTGTTTTTTGATCAGCACTAAAATGGGAAAGCAATATTACAACAGTATCCTACAACTAATTAGGCATCAAAAATTATAACTTCGAACGCGATTGAACACCTTCGGTTTTGGAGGTGTTTTCCCTCTTGACAACACTGTGCGGGGTTTGAAATCCGCCGAAAGATATTACGATTCAAATTTCTCTGTATAGTTTATACTGGAAACAGTTAATTACCACCTGTTTCTTAATAGCTATATTAGGGATCTCCTTTGGAAGCAGTTTTGAGTTCTGGATTCTACACTTGAGCTTGTCTAAACAGCTCGGCGTAAAAGTTTTACTCGGGCTTGGGAACGATGTTAAAAGTTATACGGTGTATCCAACTCTGGATAACAACTCCTGAAGCTTTCGGTTATTTTAACGGAATACTGTTGGGGTGTTCCTTATAAGTAAGATATTCAAGGAATTATTTGGTCTTGGATTAATATAGCAGACTCCTAACTAAATGTACAGGCTGGGTCAGCAGTTTCTTTTGTAAGCCCACGAAGGCTTTAAAAATCTTCGAACACATCCTGTAGTATTTTTTATGGGAAATTTAAATCTGCATTGAGAACATTTTAATACGCATGGACAGTAATATGAACAACAACATTTATAAAGTCGCCTTAAAAAAAAAAAAAATAAAAAAAAAAAAATAAAAAAAAAAAATTTATAAAGTGAAATAGTACATTTTTGTTTGTACGGTTTTAAAAATTTTTTTCATTTTATTTAAGAATACGACACGCTCCACTTAAAAAATTGAGCCTATCCGTTGGTCTCTATCACTCGAAGCCAGAATGCAGTAAATCGTTATCAGCTGTATTATGTATTTTATTTAGAGCACCAAATTCAAATATAATTATTGATGTTAGTTTTAAAAATAAAAGAGAGTTGTTCTCCATTGTTTATTTATTTCACAATCATCGACTTAGCCGCATTTCTTCGAATATCCAAGCATTCTCTTTACTCGGACTGTAGTTTGATATAGTCTTCAGCCTGATTTGAAGATTTATGTTATAGGAGCAAACTATTGTCCACCTAAATCACAATTATATGGTTTTTATAAATATCCTTGAGAATGCCTGGTATGAAGCGAAACGAGCAGGAGACGATGTATGTAAAATAAATACACTTGGAGACCAGATGGGAAACCATGTTTTAGTTTTAAATATAAAAACTTCATGAACGAGAAAAATATAATGTAAAAGTAGTAATTACTTAAACATCTATGACTAATTTTTAAATTTCATGATAGAATGCCCTGGGGAGTGGAAGATAATTTAGTGACATGCACATATTCAGTCCTACTCAATGCGATGGCACCAGTTTTTTGCCTTAAATAAGCCTTGCAGATGAGGTTTAGGGAAATCTTGAGAGATTAGGTGATAAGAGAAGATATTCGGCGTTAATAGCCCAATTGTTGGTACGCCTTAAATCACACACAAAAAAAAAAAAAAAATAAGAGAGAACATTTGATCATAATGGTAAATAAGGCCACAAATTTCCACTGTTAGCACTTTCCTCCGAAGGAAAGTAGCTATTGAGGTTGGACTCATGACGGAATTTTTGAAAAATTTCTTCAAATCTTTATCGATCCTACCTAGTAGACACCGAAAATGACCCCCGTTAAAATTTATATATCTATATATATATATATATATATATATATATATATATATATATATGCATATATATATATATGTGTCTGTTAACACGATAGCGGCCAGAGTTTTTGTTTTTTCGTCACGAAACTTGGTATATAGCATTCAATTAGCAAACGATTGAACGAGTTCGTTAACCACCAAAGTCGGTCCACCGGAAGGGGGGGTTTACCCCGAACCCAAAACACTAATTTGACTATGTCAGCCGTAATATTTGTTATATTTCAACGAAACTTGGTATTCGTAGTGGTAATATAGAGAGAAAAGTGAGATATAAAAATGAACTAAATCGGTTCATTAGAAGGGGTGGTTTACTCTGGACCCACAATACCAATTCGCCACTACCAGCCGTGATTTTTGGTATATTTCGATGAAACTCGGTATTCGTAGTGGTAATCTACAGGTAAATATGTGTTGTAAAAATAAACTAAATCGGTTCATTAGAAGGGGGGGTTTACTCTTGACCCAAATTCCTAATATACTCATACCGGTCGTAATTTCTGCTGTATTGTAACGAAACGCGGTATACGTCGTGGGTAACTCATGAGAAAGAAGTGTTGTAAAAATGAGCTGAATCGGTCAATCGGAAAGCGGGGGTTTAATTTGTAATATATTTCAATAGAAAAGCCCGTCAGACGTAAGTTCACAAAGCCGCCGCAAGGAGCGCTTTCTACCACTAGAGTGACTGTATCCTGTTCCTGCGTTAGATCAAAATACGATAATATGAGGTTTTTTGTATTTATTACGTAGTGTAATAGGTACCATGTGTAAACATAACTCTGGAAGCAAATTATTAATTGATCAGTTACTCATTACAAATTTAAAAGAGAACTATTCATGTTTATATTTTATTTATCTAGGATATTTTAAGAAAATTGTTCTGGAAAGCAGTCTACACTACCCAAATTCTGAGGAAAGTGCTTAGTTATGCAGCTCCTGCGTGACGGACTTTTTTATTTTTATTGGCAAACGTTTTCGAAACATAGGCCCATTTTCAAGCCCATGCAATCGTCCTTGCTTAGCCAAGCCTTGCTCTTAAACAAGCCTTGGCTTATTGTAAGCAAGAACGTTTCAATGGGCTTGAAAATGGGGCTATGTCCCTAAAAGTGTTTGCCAATAAAAATAATACGGTGGAAATATGTGCTCTTATTAACTAAACATTCTGAAATTAAATTTTCTTCCTCCAGCAATTCCTACAGTGATCATTCGGTTGTCCATCGGGAGAATTGGATGTAGGATTCTTCACTTCTTAGATAAATTCCAGGTCTGTTAGGTTACCTACGCCAGCCATTTTGTGAATAGTCCTTTGGCTATAGTTTAGTTACATCCCATGACCTCTTAAATACATACATCAATGTGGCCCAAAATAAAGAAACGCTTTAAACCTTAATGTACCGAGTATAAAGAAATAAATGTTTAATAAACTCCCAAAAGAGGCAAAATAAAATCTAAATGCCCGTAAAATGATTCCCTTCATTGATGAGCTCATGGTCGAAGCACTCAACCTCGGGAAGAGGGGTGGAGTACATACAGGTAGTATATTAATTTTTATTTAGCCTGATTTTAAGGCAGATTTGGATATATGATTAATTTAATCACGAAGAACATACTAATTAGGGGAATTAAAATTTTAGCTGACCAAACATTTAGTGACTACTGCGTGCTGGGAATCCTAGGCGGCAATTCGCAATCAAAATCCAGTTAGAAACTGTTCCTGTGTGGAAAATCAAACACCAACAGGTGAATTTGTTTACAGTGTAATAAGTTAATTGGTCCAAACTAAACCAAATCACAGAGTAAACCGATCGATTTCGATTGGATCCATGTCGGCCTTCCACTATTTTAAACAAACTTGATATAATGAGTTAGAATTATCTTAATAAGCGTAACTTCGGGAAAATCCACATTTAACCCGAAAAAATGATTAGGAATTTCCCAAATGGGCGTTGGCTTCTCGCAGCCATTACCTTATTTCCAACATTGATTGGGATTAAATCGTCTGTGATAATGAAAATTGTTTTTATAATGTAAAAATCGGTTGCTTCTTTTCAGTTCAATTGTTATTCAGTTTTCATTTTTCCAGTTCCGTTCCTTATTCACTTTGGTCCAATAACGTGTACGGAGACTCGTAATAACGTTTTCCTGTGGCCAGGAAGCAGTAACATGTTTCTGTACCCTGCAAGAACTTACCTAATCTTGTGGCCTAGAAGCAGTAATGTGTTCCTGTATCCTGCAGAAATGAATCTAATCATGCGGCCTGGAAGCATTAACGTGTTCCTGTAGCCTGTAAGTAGTAACGTGTTCCTGTGAACAACAAGCAGTAACGTTTCCTGTGTACTAGAATCAGTAACATGTTCCTGTAGCCTGTAAGTAGTAACCTGTTCCTGTGGACTACAAGCAATAATGCGCTTGTATGTACTAGAAGCAGAAACGTGTTCCTGTAGCCTGGGAGCAGTAAAGAGTTCTCATGGGGTAGAAGTAGTAACTTGTTTTCATGGGCTACAAGCAGTAACGTATTCCTGTAGCCTGGAAGTGGTAACGTGTTCCTGTATCCTGTAAGAATGTACCTAATCCTGTGGCCTGGAAGTAGTAACGTGTTCCTGAATCCTGTAAGAATGTACCTAATCCTGTGGCCTGGAAGCAGTAACGTGTTCCTGTATACTGTAAGAATGTACCTAATCCTGTGGCCTGGATGCAGTAACGTGTTCCTGTATCCTGTAAGAATGTACCTAATTCTGTGGCCTGGAAGCAGTAACGTGTTCTTGTAGCCTGTAAGCAGTAACATGTTTCTATAGCCTAGAAGCAGTAATATGATAATGAGTCTAAATGCTTATTAATCGTTTTCTTAAGGCAAAATAAATTTAATCTGGTTATTTTGTTTAATCTGGTTATTTTGTTTACCTAAAAATATTCATTTTTACATTTTTGAAAGTTTGATTAATAAATATCCTATCAGGCGTGAGGAATATTGAATTATCTA
The DNA here is from genome assembly GCA_946811695.1 of Gonocerus acuteangulatus. Classification (NCBI taxonomy): domain Eukaryota; kingdom Metazoa; phylum Arthropoda; class Insecta; order Hemiptera; family Coreidae; genus Gonocerus; species Gonocerus acuteangulatus. Next base: position 70,871,692 of record OX328132.1, on the reverse strand, counting down.
TAGCTTGTGAAATTTTCAGCTTACGTTCTTGAAAATATTTTACAGGTTTTAGCATGTAATTTATTGCTGCCTCCTCCGTCGTCCTCCACCACCTAGGAGACTAGTAGCCTTTATTGCTTATCTCGGCACCAATTTATATTAATATAAGTCTTCCGTTTTTATAGCAGATCCCTTCTCGCTCCTTGCTTGTCGATATCCCGATATTAATTGCCTAACCTTCTTTGATGCTGTGAAATTGACTCTTCATCGTTCGGCAGGCAAGCTCGCTTATGAAATTAGGGAAGCAGTCTTGTTTGTTATTAGTGTTTTTAGCACCTCCCAATTTTCTTTTTTTTAATGAAATAATCACTGTAATAGCGTTTTGTTTTTAGCATAAAAAAGATCTATACAGATAGTTTTACTGAAGGATGAAAATAGTCCAAAATTTTTAAAGATATTTTATTTTTGCAGAACGTTTTCAGGGACTAAGCCCCATTTTCAATGCCCTGTGATACAAAACCTTAATTATAAACAAGTACAATGTAAAACAATTACAATAACAATACAATTTAAAAACAAAATAACAATCCTAAAAACCTGAAATTCATTTTAATATAATATAAAAACACGTTGTGTTATTGTAAAGTTTTTATATTCTACTTGTTTATAATTAGGGTTTCGTGTCAGAGAACATTGAAAACGGCCCTAAGTCCCAGGAAACGTTCTGCAAAAAAAAAAAAAAAAAAAAAAAAAATACCTGTGGAAATTTTGGACTTCTGAACATCCAATTCCTACTATAATTTGACTTGCTCACCTGAGTTTGAAACCAATTCCATCTAAATTTTTTTAAGGAAATAACGACCGAACTCTGACAATCCCTACTTTCGCATCATCAACGGTCAACGACCGAACTCTGACAATCCCTACTTTCGCATCATCAACGGTCAACGACCGAACTCTGACAATCCCTACTTTCGCATCATCAACGGTCAACCATCTCCTCTCAATTTAATCTTAGAGCATTTATTTCCTCTTCGAAATGTTTTAAACATATTTATTAATTAATTTTACTGTCAAATTTTCTGCAGAAATATTTTGTCAATAATGGTGTTGGAAAGCCACAATTTAAGGTGTGTCGCCGTTCACGACACAAGAGAATCAAGTATTATCGGCGTCGTATTAAATCCGTAGTAAACTAGTTTTTAGTTGACATAAATTCTGACACAAATTCGCACATTTAAAGGGCATTGTTACACTGTCCCGGTTTTGAATTGTTTTAAAGTTTTGTCCCTTGGAAGGAGTTAGAACTAGAACTATGAGGGAGAGTAAAATTAAGTCATTGTCTGAGTGAAGATCTAAAGCAAAGGGCTCGTAAGGAGCAACTTCTCAGACAAAGGGAACAGCTTCACAAGCAGATCTAAGTCTCTAATGCTCCACTGACATTCAGTCAAATGTCGCTTAAGCTTATATTAACTTTGGGTTTACACATCTTGGTATGAAGTTGTCATTGAGGCTTGTTAATAAAAGAAATCCGTGTTGAAGGAGTTGTGTAAACTAATTCAATTCTAACAAGATAGCGGATATAACAAAAGTTTATTTTATTTTTTATTTTTTTTATATTCATAGTAACCAACTGTCATAATATTCTTTAAAAGCTTGAGCACAATAACGACTAAGACTCGTCATGTACATCCTTTGCCTAAGATACAGATGAGAGCTCAGGCTCAGCATATATTTGTTTTGCCTCAGATACGAATAACCAAAGGCTCAGACATTTTGGGGTGTAGATAAATCCCTCCAACTCAGAACTGCCTTCTAAAAAGTTCGAATTTTATCTCAGCTGAGACTAGCCGGAAGGATGGAGCTGGGAATATTTATTAATGGAATCTTGTACAAGATAAAATGTGACGAGATATGCTCAATATGCAACCTGTACGAAGAGGAGGATATTGGTCACTTCCTACTCAGGTGTCCGATCACGCCACTACATCCGCAGCTATTTCCAAGCAGAGGACAGCTGAAGACAGCCTTGTTGCATTACTGGATGTAAGAGACCGTGAGAAGCTAAACAACGTCTGCGCCTACGTTAAATATGCCCTCAGAATCCGTGCTTTTATCAGATTCGATTAATGTTTTGAGGCTGTTTCTTTAATGTAGGTCTGAATATGCAAAACTGAATTATTATAATTTTTGTGACTTATTATACATATATATATATATATATATATATATATATATATATATATATATATATATATATATATATATACAGCTTTTTATCTATCTATCTATCTATCTATCTGATACGAATGACGTTTAAGACCCGTGAAACTAGCGTATATAGAAAATAATTTCGGGGGAGCACCTAGACATTTGGGGTGTTGGGAAATTTTTAAATATTTTAGTGTAATATGGTGGGTTTTAAGGTCCTCCGATCACCTAGTAGACCAGGGTAAATGTAGAATACATTTTTCGTTGTTATAGGCTTTTTTTACGTGAAATGTTCTCAACAAAACAAAATTTTGGGGGGGGGGCTGCAGCCCTCACAGGTACAATTTAAAAAAACTAATAATATTCATTGCTTAAAATGCCTGAATTTCAATATCAATTGGTTTCGTAACTATTGGTTTCGGTCAATCGATCCTGTTTCCTGCAGAGACCTGCTTATGAGGGGACTGCTAGCGAGTCCCGACCAAATGCCGATTAATCATGTAACAGGGATATTTTTTATTTAGAACAAGTAGGATTTGTTTATTCCCTTTTAAGAATTCCTTGCCGGGAGGATAGTCCTGACCAGACTATCTCCGTAGTAGACATGCGCGCCGAGGCTAAATTTTCCGGCGGCGGCGCGCTGGACTAAATTGGCCGGCGGCGGCGGCGCGCGCGGCGTGGGCTATTTTTTTAACGCCCAAGGGAGATGTTAAAATTTTAATCACAGTATATATATATATTTGTCCGCTATTTCACAGGCTTAAAAATGGGCAGATTTTGAAGAACGTTGGTACAATAATCGTCTAATTTGTAACGTCAAATTCGTTCACCAGTAAAATCCGTCCTCCGGTGGGTTTTGGTACGAAATTCGCTTGAAAAATAATCGTAGCGCATTCGCACGTTTTCGGGTTTATATTCTTGCAGATACTCACGTAATATATTCCTTGACATACGATAACAAACGAAACTGTTTTTAAGGTGATATCTGCAACAGTTTTGAGATAAGTGGAACAAATGTTAATGTAGCTCATTTTCGGTTTGGGTACATTAAAACGTGGGATTCCTACGTCTTTGGAATTCATCTAAACTAAGATGTTGATTACAATTGAAGTTAAGGAATTATTCGAAAAACAAATTTTATTAGTGGACATGAAAAATTTTCGGATCTTCGTATTTCGTAGTAAATATCTTTAAATAGGTTGGGAAGGTTCCCATTCGAAAGCTTACTAATGTCTCTACATAAATGGTTATTAAGTAATTATTGACTGGGTGATGTCAATCGGAGAAATAACGGCATTTGTTTTTGTTTAACTCGGTTGTTTTGAATTGCAATTATCAGAAAAAGTAGGGTCTCCTCGTGGTCGTGGTCTAGTCGCTAGCGCCTTAGATTTATAAGCGGTAGGTTGTGGGTTCGAAGTTTCCTGTTGTGGCACCTTAAACTTCCTTTTGTTTGAGATTTTAATTTATATATTTTTTAGAAAAATCAAACCCTCTCCAAAAACTGTATGTATTCCTTTACTAATAGCTTCCTGATCTGACGCAGGAAAAGGATACAGTCCCCCTAGTGGGAGATATCGCTCTTCACGGCGGCTTTGGGAACCTACGTTTGGTGGGCGAATTCTAACGAAACAGATTAAATTAAAACCTCCTTTCTAATAGACCGATTCATTTCATTTTTACAACACTTCTTTCTCATGAGGTACCCACGACGTATTCCGCGTTTCGTTACAATACAGCAGAAATTACGACCGGTATGAGTATATTAGTACTTTAGGTCCGGAGTAAACCCCCTCCTAATAAACCGATTTAGTTTATTTTTACAACGTATTTCTCTCTTTAGATCAACATAACGAATACCGAGTTTCGTTGAAATATATCAAAAACTACGGCTGGCATGGCCAAATTAGTGTTTTGGGTCTGGGGTAAACCCCTCGTCCCGTTGGACCGATTTTGGTGGTTAACGAACTCGTTCAATCGTTTGCTAATTGAACGCTATATACCATGTTTCGTGAAGAAAGAACAAAAACAAAATACATTCATGTGCTAAAAGTTAAAAAAGATCGATAGCTACTATCGTTAGTCATGAACTATGCATATATCGACAGTAACAATCGACTATTGCCCATCCATACCCTCAATCGGCGCGCCGACTGAATAGGCTCGGCGGCGGCGGCGCCGCTAAAACCCGGCGTGGCGTAGCGGCGCCGGCGCGGCGCGCATGTCTACTCCGTAGTAGTATGTCGTAAGGCCAAATACCAGATACCTATACTGCACCTATCCGTCTGTGACCCCACGACCTCTGAGACTAAAGACTACCTGGATTACCATATTTATTTAAATTTAAGAAAGTAGCATTTTTCACGAGCTAGTGTAAAGACTCGGAAATCGCGAAGCTTCCTGAAAATGAAATAGACATTTTGAGAGCTGCAATTTGCGTAAATAACAGGAATCGGTGGAATATTAGTTGGTTGGAGCGAAGACTAATGGAAACCATTCAGAGCAGGTAGATCAAGATATGCTGAGAGATATGTGATCTTGCATAATAAGCCCGCATAACAATACCCCAACAACACCCTCTATTATATATTCAATTTGAGATTTCCTTATTGCTCTTCAATTGTGAGGAAAATATTGAGAAAAAATGAATTTAAAAACCTTATAATATCCTTATTCTCGGTCTGATTTGATGAGCTCGTTATGAAAACCATTAATATTTTTTTTTAATTATATTTTTGCAGAAAATTAACAGAAGCCAATGGGAAGCGGAAGTGACTCAATTCCTTTCCTACAGTTTTTAGAAGACATATTTTTTTTAACTCATTTTCGGTTTGGGCACTTAGAATTGTGGGATTCAATTGAATTATTTTGTGCATGTTTGAATTTCGTCTAAACAAATAAGTAAATGTTAAATGTCCACTTCCGGACTTCTCTGGCCCTCTTCCAGCCCGCACAGGTCTACTATGGTCCACTTCTGAACAAGGTCAACTCTAGTTAACTTCCGAAACACCTGGGCCACTCTGGATCACTTCCGGTTGACTCATGCCACTCCTGGCCCAGGTTGGTAACTGCGGTTGGATTTGGGTCACTTACGGTCATTCGCGGGCACAGGCACACTTTCCGTCCTCGCTATCCCCGTCTTAATACGGGGGTTACTTCCGGTCTCATTAACCATTAATAGGATGATCCTATATCCATCCCTGGTTCGTTTCCGGCTAAACCTGGGCCAATTTCGGGCACCTCTGGATCACTTCCGCGTTACCTTCGGTTACTCTATATTCTTCCGTTCCGGAAGAATCTAGGGGCTTCCGAATACACACGAGAGACCGAAAGTGACTCTGGCTCATCCGGAACCGGCCCAGGGATTTTTCTTTATTGATTATTACATCCAGTATATAAATACATCTGGTAATATGATATATGATACAAGATGAAGGTTCTGTGCTCAAGGCCTCCCAACTTCATCCTCGATTAACGTCAGAAAGACGCTCAGATGACGTTGAGAGGGGCCTACACAAGCTCCCTTCTCCGACCAGTGCCTGGAGTCGAAGAGAGATCGGTGAGCCACAGAAAATTGTCGCACTTGAACAAAGAGAAAGCTATTGCTAACACTTCACTTGGTCACTGCAGCAGATCTCTAGGCCAATGTCTTTTGAGTCGCCTTGGTGGAGAGAGTGGGTGGGTGACGCTTGATAGGGAGAGGGCTCATTTTTAGCGCTGGATTTATACAGTAGTGCTAAGGCATTAGCTTTTAGCGACCTCTAATTTTTGCTCAACTCCCACCTCGCGAGGGGCTTTCCTTGTTAGGAATACAAGTAATAAGTAATATATCAGTATTACGCCTGCCCCTATTGAGAATAAATGAGACGATTTTCTAATAAGGACTGCACCTGAAGAGGTGCGAATAATGCACGAAACATTTTATATGATATAAAATAAAGTGGGTGAGAAAGAAATCGACCTACTTTATGGACCTCCTACAAACAAGAAAAAACTATATATACAAATATAGATTGGCTCATCTTTCGAATTTTCATTATAGGCGGAAGGTTAACAAAAAAAAAACGGCTGGGTGAGCCTAGGGACGATCTGGGACCCCAAATCCAACCCTCGAACGACGAGTTTTGAACCTGGGTCCTCCAGTTCATTTGTCGGAGTGCTCTACCACTGAACAAACCTCGCCCCCAGAAAATAAGAACTTCACTAAAATGTTTTACTAAAGCTATATTTCTTTTGGAAATTAATTTTATCGTATGACATATCGATTATCAATCTGCTGACTATCTTCCACCATAATGGATTTAAAATATATTTCAGTTGGTGGTCGCATATAAGGACACCCTGAATAATAAGTAGATTTAAGAAGACCACTTTTCAATAATTAAAAAAATGTTAAGGAGACGCTGAAAAATAACGCAATTTCTGCGAATTGGACATTTTGTTTTTACTATCCCTAGGCGCTTATTAAAGTAAGTTCATTTTAAACTTCATTTTAACTGGATATTATAGAAAACGCCCAAAGAAAATCCAAACAATGCAAGCGCGTTGAATTATTCCTGAAAAAAAGGGTAAATATCATTGTATCTGAAGTAGGGTTGGGCTATCTACCTGCGACTGTTCATTGTTTGCTTAAGAGAAGTTCCCTTTTCCACTTCCCTTCTGCCCTCATGAAAATTTAATGTAGCATAACTTGTTTTACTTTTGAATGAGGCCCATTGGTTTTCATGACTCTTGGGAGATAGGTTGATGAATGTGTAAGGACTAACACTTGTGTTTTGCTTCTGATTACATTATGTTCGAGAATTCTCACATGGACCATCCATTTATTTTGGATTTAAATGATTGTTATCAATATTGAAGCTCTCATTGCCCACTAAGGATTTGCTCAAGTTTTCTGTGATTCAAGTTTATCTGATCTAAATGCAGGCTATACCTTATTATTTGTACAGGTTTTACAAAACGTATTAAAAAGAAATGTGGGCAGTCTCAACTCTCATAATACAAATATGGAAAAGAATGGATAGTATTGTATTGACCACCCATTCTCTTTAGATTTAAATTAATCTAATCTATAAGCGAGCAGATTAATTAATTATAAAGTTGTATGGTTTACAAGCTTATTTTTTAATTAAAGATATATTAATTAGCTATTAAACAAATAAAAGTTGAAAAGTTGAACGTCAATAAAATTTTATTTTACTAATAATAATCCGTCACTCATGGGGGGGGGCGTTTTCGATAGGAACTGGTAGGTTACATTAATGAATTTTAGGGGAAATATTTAAAAATTCTTTCATTCCAATCCAATTAATCTCAGTTCAGCCATTGAGTAAACATTCAATATATTTTGTAGTATATTGAGTTTAAAGCCCAATGTAATTAGTTCTCTCTCTCTCTACTCTCATTTTAAATAATAAATACATTTATTTCGAAACACAATGCTTAATTTCTCCGAATATCAAAGACATTTGCAATTAAAAATGATAAAAAAAAAAATGAATGCAGAAAAGGAGTATTTCTTTTTTTTTTTTTTTTTTTTTTTTTGACAAATCAAATGCTCTCGATAATTTCTTCCCTCTGTCAAAACAAGTCTGTGCGCAATAGACATTCTGGTCAAAATTCTGCTTACCTTTTTATATACGCATAATATCATTTAAATGTTCGAGAGCAAAAATTGATTAAATACTCGAAAGTATTCCGTACACGCGAATATATAGTTATTTTTAAAAAAAGCAACAACTTTTCATTGAGTCAAAATGTTCTGGAAAGCTGTGTTTTCTCAACAAGACGTTTTGATTCTAAAGAAGCAAAATTTATCATTAACAATTATTTTTAAATATTATCAGAGCCATTATTTTATTCATTTTTTTTTTTACTTTTCCCTGTGACTTGTTTTATTGTTTTACATTAAATAGAGCATTCAAACAAAGTAGATTTAAGAATAAAATACATTTTTTTTTTTTAAATCATGTTTTACTTCAAGCTCATATTTGCATTGAGAGAGTTCCTCTTTCAAGAATATTTAAGAGAATCCACATTGAAGTATAGATTCAGTAAATATATATTTAAATATGACACCTTAACATATTTTGTCTGAACGAGAGGAAATAGTTCGCCAATTGTATGTTATTAAAACATGTTTTAATGGTATTGTAAGTTGACAATGATTGTTACAAACATTGTTAGTTGACAATGATAGTGTGTTGGGAGATAAAAATATGATATTGAGAAAAACAGGAACACTAGGAAAGACATTTAATTAATTAAAGATGAACACGTTAGAAGGAAAATATATGCCATGGGAGCTATTATTTTTCAAGTAAATTAGATAAATTAATCTAGTTTACTTGGGAGGAGAAATGAACTCTAATATAGACCATTCATTATATTTGGATTTAAACAATTGTAATTATTACGGGAGCTGACCTGAACTCTTATGATATATGCCATGGGAGCTATTATTTTTCAAGTAAATTAGATAAATTAATCTAGTTTACTTGGGAGGAGAAATGAACTCTAATATAGACCATTCATTCTATTTGGATTTAAACAATTGTAATTATTACGGGAGCTGACCTGAACTCTTATGATATATGCCATGGGAGCTATTATTTTTCAAGTAAATTAGATAAATTAATCTAGTTTACTTGGGAGGAGAAATGAACTCTAATATAGACCATTCATTCTATTTGGATTTAAACAATTGTAATTATTACGGGAGCTGACCTGAACTCTTATGATATATGCCATGGGAGCTATTATTTTTCAAGTAAATTAGATAAATTAATCTAGTTTACTTGGGAAGAGAAATGAACTCTAATATAGACCATTCATTCTATTTGGATTTAAACAATTGTAATTATTACGGGAGCTGACCTGAACTCTTATGATATATGCCATGGGAGCTATTATTTTTCAAGTAAATTAGATAAATTAATCTAGTTTACTTAGGAGGAGAAATGAACTCTAATATAGACCATTCATTCTATTTGGATTTAAACAATTTTAATTATTACGGGAGCTGACCTGAACTCTTATGATATATGCCATGGGAGCTATTATTTTTCAAGTAAATTAGATAAATTAATCTAGTTTACTTGGGAGGAGAAATGAACTCTAATATAGACCATTCATTCTATTTGGATTTAAACAATTGTAATTATTACGGGAGCTGACCTGAACTCTTATGATATATGCCATGGGAGCTATTATTTTTCAAGTAAATTAGATAAATTAATCTAGTTTACTTAGGAGGAGAAATGAACTCTAATATAGACCATACATTCTATTTGGATTTAAACAATCGTAATTATTACGGGAGCTGACCTGAACTCTTATGATATATAGACCAACCATTGTTTTTAGTGATTGTAGATGATTGTTTAATGTATTTATTTAGTGAGAAATAGAAAAAACTATTGCATATCTGTAGCATTATGATTAATTGAATAGCTTCTGATATACAACGTTCATTTTACAAGCAATTACTTTTTCGTTGCAACAACAATCCACACTACATTTATTATAAGCCACAAATACATAAAAAACCTCTCCAGAGTGTCCGCTTTTGCTGGTAAACGAGCAAGAATATTTTGTTATGGAAATGCTTCAAGCCAAGGTTCTTTGTGAAAAAAGAAATAAAAATTGTTGCTGTAGCAATAACTGCTAGGACGTGGACGACCACGTTATGCGCCCATGACGTGAATATCACGTTTACCTCCTGATCACACAAAGCATTTTTGTTTTGGTCTCATTCCACCTGACAAAGAGTTAGCCGAAACGTTCCAGTAGGTTCTTCTAGAAAACATTTTATTTAGCCGAACCCCAACGATTCATTGCGTCGTATAACTCCGACGGCTATCAATTTATGTCTTGATAAAGAAGAAATGGTTTATTTCTAAAAATTACTTGTTGATTAGCTAAGATTATCTCCACCGTGAAGTTCCCGTGGATTTTGGAGTGAAGGATGTGAACCTGAGTGCTGAAATAAGATGGTTTCGAGTAGGACCATGTGCTACAATGAGAGGGACTGGAGGCTTGTGCGGACTTGAAGTGTGACCACGTCCTGTGATATATCACAGGTTATTCACTTGTCTCAGGATTATCTCAGAGAACACTCACATTGGTCACAGATCTCCTCCATTTTCCTTAAAGTACAAGTGCCTTAACATCACTCTAGACTGCTTCCATGAATGCCTTCTGCTCCTTTATCTTTACCATACAAGGTATTGAATGAAAAGGTTTTTATCATTCAGAGTAGGGCAAACTGTGATTGATTTTGTAACGAATGACTAATGATTAAATAAGTGATCGGGATGTGAGTAACGATTGATGATTGATCAATCATATTTCTCTATGAATAATGAGTTATGACTGACTACTTATATCAATTATTTGTGATTATCATGGGCGTACATAGAAAATAATTTTGGGGGGGGGGGGCTGGGACCATTTCCGGGGTATGGAATACTAACAATTGAGAACTTGGAATAGTTTTAACCAAGTAAAACGCTATTGCACCTAAAATAAAATATATTTTATGAACTAAGTAATCATATTTATTTTATTTTTAAAGGTTTCATGACACATTTTTACCGACCAAAAAAATTTCGGGGGGCTGCAGCCCCCCCCTTATATACACCAATGGTGATTATTGATTAAAATGGGCTTTGACTAATGACTAACGATTAAACATACGCAGATTGATGATTATAGACTAAAAAACTTGATTTATTATTAACTTCATAAAATTTCGAAATAATTATTATAAAAAAGGTTTACACTGATATTTTCAGTGTTGAGCGTAATAGTAATCATAATTACACCAATAACCACATTTTTAAAGCACAAGGCTCAAAATATTCCACGTTTCACTGTTCTGAACAATTCTATGTTTTGAACACTCTGTTAAAAACAGAACTGCTTCATGAAGGAATTTCAACCCCCAATGTATATGTGTAAACAAGTTAGTACCGAAAATATTTACAACATTAGTCATGTCTATCATTACTACAAAGTGTCTATGATTGACGATTAACAGATAGATTGATGAGTCATTTCACATATTATTAATGCTTAATATGACCTATGACCATTGGCGGTTAAAGGACTAAATTAGAAAAATAAAGTGTTTAGGCAAATTAATAGAAATAAGTTCTAATTAATGTATGTTCTCAGTTTATACTTCCTTAATGTTTTCCCGGTGCCTGGTTATAAAAATTTGATTCTCACCTCCAAACATGACGGTAAGCCCATACAAAATTAGCCCTTCCAAAAATGTTTCCTAGAGCCGCCAATGCGACTAATGATTAACGAGAATAATTTAATCAAGACTAATTCTGATAATATTTTATCCAATGACTGATTAGTCATAAGTAAAATGTAATCTATTTGTCAATCGGTTAGTAGATTTGTGCCCTACTCTGTTACTTACAGATACAATCCAAATTTAATAAAACATTTGATTAAAGAAAGTCGATAATGTTTTCCATATTGTATAAAAGCCGGACTGAGACAACAGTATAAAGGCTGTAGTTTTTTTTTCTTTTTGTGAAAAGATAAATATAACTTTCATTTTTTCCATTGAGCGTTATCATGAGAAACATTAATCACCATTTTTTCCTACAACGGTGACAAGCGAATGAAGGCGAGGTGGGAATTGTTCACGGCTTCCATTAGTATTGCGCTTTTGTTTTGTTCTTTAGGTGTGACCTTTTGTTGTTTTTTATTTCGTTCATAAAATAAGGGCACGCCAATTTATGGTCCATGTTTTATTAGTCCGTTTTTAGAATCATTGACTCGTTATTAGTATTTGATCGATAGTAATACAATCAACTCTTGTTAGTTTCTCTAAATTTTTAGATATTATAACTTTTGTAGTCCCTAAGTTAGAAAATAAATTAATTAAGCTACTTTTACAATCAGCTTCAGGTATTACAGGAAAAAAAACATAATTATTTAATTCACTTATTGTATAATAATAATAATTATTAAATTCAGTATAGGGCGGAAGATAAAAAAAAGCCCGACTCTTAAGAACCGCGTTATCTTAGCACGGTTCCGTTTGAATCCCTAGTCCCATTAGTAAAGGAATAGAAACAGTTATTGGTAGGGTTTGATCTTTCCTGAAAAATATAAAATAAAATCTCAAAGAGAAGGAAGTTTAGAGCACCTCCACAGGAAACTGACATCCTGACAGCGGAAATGACTCTCCTCGCCTTCTCAACGTTTGCTCTAGGAAAACACTAATTCCAATAATTTTCTTGCCTTTTTTTTTTTTTTTTTTTACTAAAATACTAATTTTACTGATAAATAACCAATTAAAAAGTGAGTTAAACCAAGACAAAAACCTGTTCAAAAGCAGAAACTAACACTTTCGATGTTTGACTTTGCCCCATCGAAAATTGCTTCAGAACCTTTTTTTGTAGAGCATTTTGTAAGCTTTCGAATAGTCACCTTCCACTTAAGACCATTTCCCAACTGCTGTAGGTGGGACTCCAACCCCCATCTCCCTTGAGAGCCAATAGACAACAGGGATACCCTCGACCAATATTCTTCACATGTTTAGAATTATACTAAGTATTCTATACGTTTCAGTTGTTCTTGGGAGCGAGATGGTTCCCTAGATGTAGTATTTGGAAATGTTTAGCGTTTATTGTGGATTTATAATTCCAGAAAGGCGTAGGGATCATCTAATAAGTTTGAATATGTCTAAGCCTACTAGAGCGTGCGTTATTAAAATTTCGATTGCCGCTTTGTAGTCTAGGCTTCATAAGCCGCGGCTGAGCGGGGCCCTGGGGTACTGTGGCTCGTGGCGCTTTGTGTCAAAATCCTCTTTCCCCGCCTTATAGAAACCGTTCGTCTAAGCCAAGGAGAAAAATTGTATTGACATAAGGGAAGGGTTTTATTAAAATAAGATATGCTATCACTGAATTTATGTTAACAATATATCTCATTTTGGTCGTTCCTTAAATCTTGGGATAATCCATAATTATGTGGAGAATCAGATCAATCATATTTTCCTTATGAAAGATAAAATAACAATAAATAATAAGAGTAAAATAAAAAAGATTTATGATTTCTTAATAGAAAATGAAAGTTTTACCTGTATAATAATAAGATTTAAACGTTAGCCACTGCCATATCAGAAATCTTTAAAACAACAACAAAATTACTTTATATTTCAAAATGTTATTGGCCATAATGACAGAGTACAATGGACTTCTCATTATTATTGGGCCGCTGGCTACGCAGCAAGCATGTGATGCATAATAACTCAATTTCAATGCTCGTTTAGACTATTGCACAGTTTGATCTTGATAAATATCTTTAGGATGTAAAAATAATTGGTGGGGCGAATGAAAAAAATACATAGAGCACATAGAAGAAGAAGAAGAAAAATTTATTTAATCAAATAATAAAGTGGACTGCCCACCTTTATTGGGTTGCTGGCGAAACAGCATACTGATCATTCCCCGCGGCATTCATTTATATCATGATTGTTTGATAAAGCAATTGCAAAAACCATAATGTGATGCCCTGTTGAGCTCAGATAAAAAAGGAGGGCGAAATAGCAATGGACTGAAGGTACACCATATATGTAGTAAGTAGAGAAATCAGCCTTACTCTTAGGGCTATCACCCCCGAGAACACGGCATTCACGGGGGAGAAGAAAGGAAGAGGTTGAAGGAGAGGATTGACGGAAGTATGGGAAAATATCACCATTCGCCGAAACAGGCAGCCTGAACAGTAAAAGCTAAAACCGGGCGTGTGCAATTTTACGCCCGGTTTTAGCTTTTAACAGGGGACACCTTCGTAACGCCATGTGAAGCGGATTGCCACAGACCGCGAATTGGATTGCCACAGAAGCTACAGGCATAAGGCAAACATAATGTACAGGGTGTCCCCAAAAAAATGGTCATCCGTTGGCCAGAGTATTCTCCAATGTGAGAAATAACCCCCATATTGACCCCCGCAAAATTGACCTTAAAATGTTATTCAAGGTAAAATTTTTTTATTGCATATTTTGAATCTAAGAGTCAAGAGGAAGAAAAAAGTCAACAGCACCATAGGTCAGAAATGACTCCTTAGGGTTTAAATGACCATCAACATCGTATACGTGGGCCATTCCATTTCAATCGACAAATGGTGGCCGATTTTGCTCATTTATTTTTTTAAAGTTTCTAGTAACATCGCCTAATGCAAAAATACCTCCTTTGAATTTTTTAAAAAGCATCTTCCAGTATAAACAAATTAGGAGTGTATTGTAAAACGGCCCTCTCAGCGCCATTCATTGAAGAACAATTACTCACATTTTACAATAGACAGGAATGCCTTCTTGAGGTTATTCTCGAAGCTTATCAAGAACTCTTTGCTTTACGTTTTCATTGAATAGCTGAAATTACTCATTAGGGATTTCACAGGTCAAGTAGGAATTTCATGAACCATCCAGTCCCTCCCAGAATACAGAATAGAATAATTGCCCTCGTCTGATCCAGACCTAGTATGGGGCTGAGAAGAATGCAGAAACCAAGGTTGACAGCTTGCCTCAAGAATTAAGTCCGAAATATTGAAGCTGGATATCAGGCCCAATTGCTACGGGCGCTGGAGTGATAATCTGTTTGTTTTTTTTAGGAAGAAACTTTTTTATCTGCCCACGGGCGAGGGCATGTATTGTATCCTCTAGTCTGGGAGGGATTGGCTGGTTCGTGAAATTCATACATGACCTGTGAAATCCTTAATGAGTAATTTCAGCGATTGATTGAAAGCTTATGGCAAAGAGCTCTTGATAAGCTTCGAGGATAACCTCATGAAGGCATTCCTGTCAATTGTAAAATTTGACTTATAGTCCTCTTATTAATGCCGCTGAGAGGCTCGTTTTTCAATATACTTGTAATTTTTTATACTAGAAGATGCTTTTAAATAAATTCAAACGAGTTTTTTTGTGTAAGGCAATGCTAGTAGAACATGTAAAAAAAAAAAAAATTATCTAAATCGGCCACCATTTGTTAATTGGAATGCAATGGCCTACGTATACGCTGTTAATGGCCATTTTGACCATAAGGAGTCATTTCTGACCTATGGTGCCGTTGACTTTTTTCATCGAAATATGCAATAAAAAAAATTTGACCTTGAATAACATTTCAAGGTCATTTTTGCGGGGGTTAATATGGGATTATTTTTTCCGATCTCACATTGGAGAATCATCTGGCAAACGGATGACCATTATTTTTGGGACACCCTGTACTGTATCGGGAGTGCACTACAGATCATCTCTCATGGCGGGGCGGGCTAGGACTTCTCTCAGACATTAGAGGACCGGTGGTTCCTAAATAAAAATACCCACGACCCGTATAACGAGTGTCGCAAAAGTAATATATTTGAATGCCTCTCACAAAAATAATAATTAATTATAACAATAATCAATTCTAATAATAATTAATTCAAACGAAAATAACAAGCAATGATCATGCAGTTTGTGCTTGTTTTCAGTGGTTGCTGCTTGCTTCTTGGGCATTAAAAGTGGTAACAAAATATTTCTTAAAAAACAAAAAGAAACAACAACAAGATAATTTAGGGAACGACGTTTGTTGCATTTAAAAATATCCAATTCTATGTTAATTCGGCCTTACTTTCAAAATCCGCAGGAGTGATGTCCTTCAGTGAGTCCTTTATCTCTTCTTATCTAGAAGAACCGTGGTAGATGTTCACTTCCCTATGGTATTTGTTGACATAGTCCTCAAGTAGACCAATCAGCCCTGTGTTTGGCTTTGTGGTGTCGCCGACCAACCATGAGCATACTGTTTGGACAACTACCCAGCTCCATGTTTCAGGCTCACTCACGCATTTCGGACAAAGGAAACTGAACACCACATATCAGCTGCTCCCCCTTATTGTTAATACTAAGTTTCAGGACGATAGTTCATAAAGATATTATTTATTTTATTAGAGTTTCTTTGTTTTTTTGTATACTTTATTTGTTTTGGCTACTTCAATTTCTAGTTTATAATTAGATGTACATATACATGTATAAGTGTATATAACTATATATGTATTGGTGTATAATTATTTGTAATTTGAATGTGTATGTATAATTCCAATGGCGTACTTGTTTATGATTGGATGGTTGCGGACTCTCATAAATAAATAAATATTTTATTTATTCTTGCAGATGGCACAAAATATATCGAAATTGTTTCAAATAGTTGGAGGCTTATGGTCGGCAAACAGAACCATTATTTATTAATCACTCCCGACATGTTTTGTGCCTTGGTTGCATCTCTTCAGGGGTACTTCTTGTAAATAAAACCTCTAATCTTTTACCAGTTTTTCGCCAGCCTCGATAGAGACTGCATGGTGACGACAGGACTTTTTAACAAGAAACTCTCCTGAGGAAGTGTGACCAAGGCATGAAACATGTCGGGCGTGATTAATAAATATCTTTAGCCATGATAAAATATTAATGGATCTCCGGCGATATTAATTGGCGGGCGCGGAGCAATAAGGAGGCAGCTCCAAATCATTAAACTTTACACCACCACTTTAAAAAAGGTAGGATAGGATTCTTATCGACTTACTTTCATAAATAGGTGGCTATGTTATGATAAGAAAATCAAAATGAAAAATAAATCAAGGAACTAAATTTTAAAACTTTTTTTTTTTAATTAGCCAAAAGTTAGAAAAACGGAGCTTCCTCCTTATTGGAGCACGCCTTTCAATTGGTTTATTCTAAATATTGGCTAATTATGTGCAAGAAATATTATTGATCGAGGATGGCAGGAATCATTCTTGTTTGTATGAGAAAGTTGAAATGTATATTTGTTGGGAATGTATAAAAAAATACAGCCACATATCACGTTGAAACGTTGAATCGTTCTTCATTTTGGGTAAAATGATTGAATGGCTGTACGTGATGTGTAGGACGTGCTCTCTTCTCTATCTTGCTTGCATTGGGCCTTTTCTCTTTTTTCCATGAAAGTAAATCTTTTTATATTAAATTGTTTTAATAAATTGTTAACCCTGAAAAACTAAGGGACCAGCCACAGATTGTTATATTAAATAATGTTCTATCCACAAGTGTATTATCCGGTGGGCGAATACAAATTTTCGTTTACTAAATTATATTTTAAGCGTCTTACCTTTCATTGTTGGGTTGATGTTGTATGACAATACTAATAATAGGTCCGGAAAAGGGCTGAAGAACCTTTCTCCACCGGCTGGAACATTTTGCTCCTACGTTCTTACTTAACCCCATGGGCGTAGGTGTGAGCTGTACACGCGAATGTGAAATAAAATATCTGCTAAAACCAAATAATACTTTTAAAAAGTACCGTGTGATCAAAATCAAAGTAATTTTTTCTCATATATAAATAAATAATAAATCAATATTTTTTCAATTTTGTATGTAATAAGTTTATTTGGGAAGTAACCATAAAAAAAGTTTTAATTCTTCGAATATGCGCCGTGTTTGACAACCGGAAATCATCTTCACGGGCGATAGAACAAAAAACTGAAATTATTTTGAAAGATGAAGGTAAAATCTACATACAGTACATAGGATTTTTGAAGAAATATAAATTTTGTATTGTCGAATATGGAGAACAATTCTTTATTTGATGGCCCTGGCCCAAGCTTTTTTGTAAATTTGAGTTTAGGCTTATTAGAGCAATTTATGTAAATCTAAGACAAAAAAAAATATTAATCCATTCAATGATTTATTTTCTATTTTAAAAAAAACGCCGCAAATCGCTCATGCGTCTAATTTAAAGTTTTTTTCTCAATAATTTTTAGGAGCATCTCTTATATATAATTTTAAATATGAAGGAAGCTGGCCTGAGTGGAAAAAAATCTATTCGAAGAACTGAGGAAGATCTAATGAACATCGTTCTATTGTTAACCGAAGATATCATTACATATTATTAATGACTAGAAGAATGAAGAATAATAAGAAGAAAAATATTAAATTTGATTCCATTTTGAAGAAGACAAGATGACGCTGTTCCTGGAAATTCTGTAATTACAAAAACCCCATAGTGAGAAATTCATGGTGCTTTCCTGAGGATATTGAAAGAATTTTCTAAAATGGGCTGTAGTGTATATATATATAAAGATAACACAGTTTGTAAGAATGGATCTTTTGGCGTTACGTATTGTAGGTACTAATGGATAAGTTGGAATAAGAAGTGTTTTATTAATATCTTACAAGGTGCTTTTCCCGGGATAAGGGCAATTGTGGGAGTGAGGAAAGGAGGAAATGAGGTGTTTGACCCTAGGGGAGGGGGAAATGACATTAGGAGGGATCTTGAGAAATTCCTTCAACTCTTTTCTTCTGGAAAATATTTTCACCTAAAGTAGGTTGTTTAAGGTCGGACACATTGGGAATTACTGGCAAATTAACAATTCACATCATAATTTACTTTTTTTTTTTTTTTTTTTTCTTTTTTTTTTTTTTTTTTTTTTTTTTTTTCTTTTTTTTTTAAATTGATATAATCATACTTAATTCCCGGAAAAATTATTATGAGAAGAAATAATGATTGTAATGATAATAATATTGTTATATTATTATCAGTTATTTGTTATATATATATTTTATTCATTTGATCGATCACAGATCATTGATTAGAGAATTATCATTGAAAATTAAATCTGTCCCGTATCAGGCCACCATGCAACCTATACGAAGAAGAGGATATTGGTCACTTCCTACTCAGGTGTCCGATGTACGCCGAAGCTATACGCGACTACATCCACAGCTATTTCGATGTAGAGGACACCGCTAAAGACAGGCTTGTTGCATTATTGGATGTGAGAAGCTTAACAACCTCTGCATTATATATACCCCCGGAATCCGTGCTTTTAACAGATTTGATTAAACCTCTGACACAAAACAAGTAAAGACCAGATTAGCCATGATATGGAACCTATTATAATTTTATATATATATATATATATATATATATATATATATTTCTTCTCATTTAAGTGCACATTTTTCTGTATTATAATACAATTATTATACTTCGTAATTTACTGTGAAATTATTTTTTTTATAAAAACACAGTTTTGCCTCCCTGCCCCCCTTATCTATCTAAATGTAGTATGTAAAATTGTAATTATAGAATAATAAAAGTTTGATGGAAATTTTATAAACACGACCTGCATGGAACAGAATTCAAAATGAATAAAATAATATGAATTTTCACGCTGATATTCTTAAAGAAACAATTGAGAAAATTACTAAGCAATATAAACCTACAAGAAACTCACGAAGACGACATTGTTGAAACAAACCTTTCGAATCAGATTGATCCTATTTTATAGTCTTATCCATTTTTTTAAAGATTAGAACGGGCAGGATCGTTTAATAAGGGTACGAGTCGACGTGGCTCGGGCGTACCTGTACAAATCGACGCTGCCCGACCTGTGATATCTCGGGGGCAGTTGGAGTATTTCTATTTACTTTGGAGTGGCTTTAATGCATCTTACATTTACATGTGCTTTTCAATGAGTAAGGTGGAGTAAGATAGTATTACGGTAAGAGTTCTCTACCACCCGAGGAAATCTGAGTAGATCCTTTATGGTCCATAACTTCTCAAACGTTTGTTGTCTACTGCCCAACTTAGGAAAATTAGAACACCCAACGCCACTAGGAATTCCTCCTTCAAGACATTCAAACATCCGTGACGTGTAGAGGAAAAACTAAAAATAATAATAATAATATATATATATATATATAGGGGAAGGTGTTGTACCTTTGACCACTTTGCAAATTTTTATTTTTCTTAGCTTTAATATTACAGCTAAATTATTTTTTTTTTATGTCATTGTAATTAGTATTCTATTGCTCATCATATTTAATTTTTTCAAGGTTCTAGCTGTGCATTTAATATTTTTTATTAATTTTTAAAAAAATAATCCAACAGTGGTCAAAGGTACAACATGTACTTGTACCTTTGACCACTTAAAAACAACACAGCAGTACAGAAAACGTTTGAACTGTCAAGCAGATCCACTAACAATAGTAGGGTATGGAAGTTTAGCCACAATGTCTTCAACGTCAATATCATACAAATTTTCATCTTCTCTCGTAAACTTGTCGCTTAAAGTTTTTTTTTTTTTTTCAAATGTTGGATCTTTGACATTGGACATTTAATACCACTGATCTCTGCGGCTAAATATGTAATAGTCTTTTTACTTCTATTTTTAACAAGTATAAAATTTCCATTTTTCAAATTGTTGCTGGTCGTCTACAAAACTCGCGACATTTATCAGACGGATCAACGTCACTTCCTCCTGAAGAAATTTCGGTGTCAGTATTAGAATTTGAACTGTCATTGGAATAATTTTTATTTACCACTTTTTTAAGAAGGGGTTTATTTGTATGGGTGTCTTACGTTTAGGGTGGTGCTTTCTTTTTTTTTCAGCTTCAATAATTATATTTTGAGGAATATCTTTCATGACACGAGGTTTCCCTTTAGGCCGGCCCCTATTTGACATTTTCCTTTCCTGTGCTCTTAGATGAGGCCTTACAACTTCAAGTGGAACGATAAGGGGCGAAAGGTTCGAACTGGGGATTGATAAAGTCCGTTTGACTTATTTCATTTATTATTTTTTAAATTCTTTGAACAATTGAAGCAACCAATATTAATTATTTTTTAACAATTTGTATCTGAAGAACATAAAAGTTGAATTATGAAAAAATTACGCAGGTGTGTTGTACCTTTGACCTGGTCAAAGGTACAA
Organism: Gonocerus acuteangulatus; assembly: GCA_946811695.1. Taxonomy (NCBI): domain Eukaryota; kingdom Metazoa; phylum Arthropoda; class Insecta; order Hemiptera; family Coreidae; genus Gonocerus; species Gonocerus acuteangulatus. The sequence goes on along the minus strand of OX328132.1, from coordinate 70,850,764 downwards.
CAACTAGTTGTGGTCAGAGGTTACTAGCTTACAGCTTACTACTTGAGACTAGACCTGGGAATTTATTTGAAATAATATTTTCGGAATAAATCATGAAATAACCTTAACAGGTTATTTCAGAAATAATTTATTTTATAATTTTTTAAAATATTATTTCGGAAATAATTATTTCAAGGATTAAATTATTTCATGATTAATGATATATTTATTCCCGAAATGATTATTTGATGGAATAATATATTCTGATATCTTAATTTATACAAAAAAATCCTCTAAATACATGTTTTCCTGTGAAGCCTCATTGAGCTGTGTTGGCGATAATGGCCCTGATGTCGATGGGGCGTAGAAAAAAAAAATGCGGTGCTAACGTGTTAAATCAGTCTTCAATTTTTTTTTTTTTTTTTTTGGGGGAGGGTTCGATTCCCACCGGGGAGGAATTTTCTCATATAACGGCTCGTTGAGAAAATTCCACCTTGGATGTTGGCGATAATGGCCTAGATGTCGATAAGGCTTAAAAAATAAAAAAAAATAAAAAAAATTGAAGACTGATTTAACACGTTAGCACCGGTTTTTTTTTTTTTTTTTTTTTCTACGACCCATCGACATCAGGGCCATTATCGCCAACATCCAAACTGCTAGATGAGAAAATTCCTGCCGGCGGGAATCGAATCCACTATCTCCTGCATGAGAATCTAAGGCTTTAACCACTAGACCACGGGGGGAGACCCCAATAATAATGTTAAAATGATTATCTCCTTAACTCGTGTTTTGATGGTAGTATTAACCATTCGCATTATTCTCATCCATTACAAACGTTATTTCATGATGAAGTTATTTCGGGAATAATTATTTTGCATCTGAGTGAAATAATTTATTTCATGAATAAAAAATACTGAAATATCATTTATCAACTAGTTATTTCAGAAATAAAGCTTTTAGAATTATGTTGATTTATTTCAAAGAATGATCAAATTTTCAAATAATTATTCAAGGAATAAATACATCTAGTTATTTGATGAAGATTGTTTTATTTAACGATGAAATAACATTTAAAGAATTTCCTTTATTCCGGAAATAATTATTTCAGGAATAACCATTTTATTTATTTAAGGAATAAATTATTCCAGTATTGCCCAGGTCTACTTGAGACTACCAGACCCTGGTAGTACAAATTAAAAAGCATGCTAAAAATTTTAGGGTTAAGATAAATCAGAAGCTACACAATTTTTCTTATTGTAATAGCTACTTTGTCAAATGATTTCCATCTTAAAAGACAAGCCGCCACAGCCTCAGTGGTCGAAGGTACAATATGGTCAGAGGTACAACACCTTCCCCTATATATATATATATATATATATATATATATATATATCCTTTTCTTTTAATAAAGGCCTTATAGGTCACAAAATTGCTTCCAAACTTCATTTAAACCATTTAATTTATGTCGACTAATTTCTGGCAAACATGGCCTCTCCTCACAAACAAACTTTTCTTATACATAGTAGTCGTCATCTAGTAGTAAATTAGTTCTAAGCAAAGAAAAAATAAATTAAAATTGTTTTTTTTTTTAAATCTTAAGGGAGCAATCACCAGCCATCGGTATTGCTCTATATTAGCACTGACTGATTCTCTTTTTTACGAGACCAGCCATGGCTGGTGATTGTTCCTCTAGATTTAAAAAAAACTTTTAATATATTTTTTGTTGTTTTAGACTAAGATATTAGATGACGACTACTATCTATAAGCTATTTTAAATATAATTTATGCTATTGAATATTTTAAGAATTTAAAGGCCTTTATTTATGACCTATAAGGCCTTTATTTGTGACCTACAAGGCCTTTATTTGTGACCTATGTCAAGTTACGAGAATATATATATATGTATATATATTATTTTACATTTATCCATTCCGTAATACTTTCCAGTCCGAGTTTTATTCAGTGCCCCCCAATATTACTAGAATTTTCAATCGCCCCTTCAGATAGTCTCAGCGCCCAGAACCACCCGCTTTGAGAACCTATGGTCCACAGGATACCGCGACACAGTAACTTCAAATGCATTGGGTGAAGTTGTATTTAATGGGTGGAACAAGCTGTTCCCTGCTGTCTTCGTGTTTATTTTTATGCCTGCCTTCCACGCTAAGGGTTAGACAAGAGAGTATTTGAACCTCTAATGTTTGCATATGTATTTACACTGCCTAAAATCTATTTCAATTTATTAATGAATTCGAAGTGTCAAGAGCTGTAACTCTGCTAAGGAAGAGCAGTCTCATCGTCGCTTTGGGATTTCACAGTTTTTCAGTGACGACGCATTACTACAGGTGCTAAAGAAGATTGTATAAGTGCAAACAATACAACAAATTACACACTTTTATGCCCGCTAGAAATGGTTTGTATACAGGGTGTCCCACATTGAGGTATCATAGCTTTAAGGGTTTATTCTGCACCTCATTTGTAGTTCAGGGACGCAGAAATGAGCGTCCTATCTCACCCTGTAGCAGAGTTATTCAAACTTTTGTCTATTTTCAAAACTATTGGGTTTTCTTATGAAAAACTGTGTTTTCCGGATTTCTGGTCTATGTATCGTAAATGTTGACCACATTTTTAGAATCTACATTAAATTTCCAATAAGAAACTTGTGTTATTGAAATGCTGTCATGTAAATTAGGAGCTACACTCATTCAATATTTTCTTAATTAGCTATTTGTAGACTTAGCGGTTTACCTCCGCCTCAAAAGTTGCCTTATTTAATAAATTTTAAAATGGTACCCTTTTGTTTTAAAAACAAAAATTATTGAAGTCTATTTTTTTTTTTTATTTCTAAGTCAAAACCAATACATTTGCTGTAGCTTGAAGAAGCCAATCTGAACACATTATTTAATTTCACGCGAATATGGTGATGTCCCATTCTTCGAACATTAGGTACACACACTTTTGCTCTGATTAGTGATGAGGGGACACTTTGGGAAGAGTAAAAGATGATAGAAGAACATATTTCAAATAATCACAATTACTGTTATTATTTTAACACAATAAATACAGATCTTATATTTTTATACTTTGAGGGTCTTATTTTATTAAATTTATATTTTTAGTTCTATTCTTTTTACTAAAATTAGACGCTACAATTTCTGCTCATAAGTAACACAAGTTATTGCTTATAAGTAACTGGGTTATTCATTAGAATCATTGAAAATTGTATTGAAAAAACTTTCTCCTACAAATAATGTGTTCAGATTGGCTTCTTCAATCTACAGCAAATGCATTGGTTTTGACTTAGAAATCAGAAAAAATAAACTTTAATAATTTTTGTTTTTAAAACAAAAGGGTACCATTTTAAAATGTATTAAATAAGGCAACTTTTGAGGCGGAGGCAAACCACTAAGTCTACAAATAGCTGATTAAGAAAATATTGAATGAGTTAAGAAAACCCTAATAACAATAGTTCACATCTATATGGCTCTTAGTGTAGCTCCTAATTTACATGACAGCATTTCAATAATGGAAGTTTCTTATTGGAAATTTAATGTAGATTCTAAAAATGTGGTCATCATTTACGATACATACACCAGAAATCCGGAAAACACAGATTTTCGTAAGAAACCCCAATAGTTTTGAAAATAGACAAAAGTTTGAATAGCACTGCTACGTGTTGAGCTAGGACGCCCATTTTTGCGTCCCTGAACTACAAATGAGGGGCAGAATAAACCCTTAAAGTTATGACATTTCAATGTGGGACACCCTGTATATGGACGAGTAAGGCCAACCCCAGTTTAACAATAAGGTTTGTGTTTTTTAATGAAACGAGTAAATAAAATTTAAAAAAAGCTAAGATTTGACTCCAGTAATTGTGATTAGGGCCAATATCTCGGGAAAGACGATCTTAATTATTTAATCGCTCCTAAATGTCAGTAGATGGGCCAATTCACGAGTAAATATGTACTGAATGAATAAAAAGAAACTGTTTGAATAATCTTCCGTCCTTCCGTATCAACAGAAAAATCAGAGGTATCTCGCAATTCTAAGAAAGGTATATTTATTTTGGACTGAAACAAAAGATTATTACTAACTGTCCTTGGATATCTTAGGTCAATATCCGTTCTTGTAAACTAATGCTATTATTACTTTTACGGAATAAATGCAACTTTTTTGTAAAATCCTTCGAATGTAATTTGGATAGTTCAGGTCTATACACAACTTTTTAGCAGTAAGGAGTATTTTAGCTAAATTTTATATTTTTTGGTGAGCTGAATCCGAAAATGGCCACCATTTTTGACCATGACGTACAGTTTTTTTTTGCAAAATGTGGGAACATAAAAATATAATAATTTAGGAAAAACACCATAATTTTTATCACGTGCAAACTAAAAAAGTAGTCTCTGCTTTCAATTAAATTCCAAGTAGCATCGGTGCCGTCCAGAACTACCGTAACATTTTCACATACTCAGCAGAATTAACAGTAACCGAACGGCCAATATAACCTTCGAAAAAGTAAGGCCCATAAACCAAACACACGTCAACTAAAAGAAAAATCAGCCAAGAGATGTCGGCGATCTCGTGGTCTCTTTCCCGACGAGTATTCAAACATTTCGGTATTCACTTAGAACTTTATTTTTTTTAATTGTTTAATTTATTTTAAGAGCTTCGCAACGAAGGTGACTTGCTCTTTATAAAATACAAAACAAAATATACAATATAAAAAAGTAGAAACTTATAGAACTAAATATTACAAAAGTGTTAAGAATAAGAAATAGGAGCTAAACATTATTTACAGTATTGCTATGGTATTTACACTATAGATATTATATTTACATAATATTTATTTACATACATATGACTAAAACTACTAACATTAATTAATGGTTCATGGAGGACACTACATTTTTGAGGCCTTCCTTTAATGGCCATTTCGTGTTAAAAAAAATAAAAGAAAAAAAAAATTAAATTAAATTGTAATCAGATTATTATTATACCATCGAAATAATATCTAAATTTTTTTCCTGGAATCAAATTTTTGTGTGTAGGTTGTGTTGTTTTAAAAATGTTAATATATCATTAATAAAGGGGCTACCCTCTGTTAGTAGTTCCTGTAAGTTGTAAGGTAATTTTAGTTGTTCTCGTATTCTGCATTCCGTTTGTAAGTGTTTTATTGTCATTGGAACGTTACACTGTCTGCAAATGGGTTGTTCTTTATTTGTCATTAAATAAGAGTGAGTTAGTAGTCTACATAGTATAACCTCTTCTCGTCTGTTTCTTCGGCTACTAGAGCTCCATTCGTATATAGTATTTTTGATTTCTCTCAGTTTGTTGTTTTGTATGTTTGTCCAGTATTCTTGCCATGTTTCTTGTATAGTATCAACTAGTTCTTTTTTTATGTCTTGTATAGTTACGTTTTCTATGTCAATATTCTGTTTTCTTGTAGCCAATTTTGCTTGAATGTCGACTGTCGTACTTTCTGTGATATTTGTATGTCCGGGTAGCCAGATCATTGTGATGGATATGTTTTGTTCTTGTAGTCTGTAGAGTTGATTGTATATTTGTTCGACAATGGCATGTGTGCTGTACATATTGTTAAAAGAGAGCAATGAACTGAGTGAATCTGAAAATAATTGGATCTTTGTGCAATTTATTGTATCAACGTTTGATAAAGCTAATAGGATTGCTTGTAATTCTGCCGTATAAATGCTTGCAGTGTTTGGGAGCTTTTGTTTAAATATTTGCGAACCTATTACTGTAGCAGATCCAGTACCAGATTTTGTTTTGGACCCGTCGGTGAATATGTTTAAATTGTCTGCGTTTTGTCTTTTTATTGATGTGAATAATGTCTTGTAGGAAGTCGTTGATAGAGTGGATCAGTCTTTTTCATTTTTGATAGTGATAAATTTATACTGAAATTCTTAAGTTCCCAAGGAGGGAAAGTCAAGATTTCATTTCTGTGTGTAGGAGTTTGTCGGGTCTGTCTGTTCTCGAAAAGGCGTATAATTAAGGGTTTTTGTTTAGGTCGTTTTCTGTTATATAAGTCATGGCATTTGTTATCCAGAAAGCAATTTACACATGGTGTATTTAAACATTGGGATTTTTTGAAAAAATTTAATTCCAAGATGTCACGTCTGAGCTCCAGTGGAAGTTCGCCGGACTCCAACGTAAATACTTACAATTGGGCTTGATCTGTATGCTCCTGTTGCAAGTCTTATGCCCGCATTATGTATTGAGTCTAATTGTTTAAGTGTTGTTTGGCTGGCAGATGAATATGCTATACACCCGTAATGTCATTCGTTATACTGTCTGGACGTGAAGAAGTGGGTTTTAATGATTTTAAGGTTTGTGTCAGTTCATTAAGTGTAAATGGTTCGTTGAGGGGGTGTTTGTATTTAGGTAAATTTGGTAAAGGCATTTTCTCTATTGTCTGTTTATGATTTAGAAATTCATTTCTGTAATTTCCGTCACTGGAAATAGTGGAGAAGTGGTTTCCTAAAATGTTACTAATAGATAGTATGTTTGTTTCAATATTATTGTTATGAAAAAGTCCTGTTACTGGTGAATTGTATTTTTTATGTGGAATTTTGTTAACCTTCGACCAAATATCCCGAATGGAAGAGAATTTATTTATACTACTGACATATGCTGACATATATTCAGTCCAACAAGTCTTTTTACCGCGTTTAACAACCCATTGAGCTTTTGCTTTCAATTTTTTATAATTTTGCAAAAGTTCGTCTGACGGATTTCTGCAGAATAGACGTAGTGCCTTTTCCCGTTTTTTTATTGCCTCTTTGCATTCCTCATTCCACCAGGGTACTGGGCATTTTTTGTAATGGTTTGATGTCTTAGGTATACTCAATTCTGCTGCTTGTTTGATTATGTTCGTCATGTCTTCGACTGTTTGTAATCTTAAATGCCTGTTATTTATTTGTTCTAAAATATAATTTTGATAAGAGTCCCAGTTGGCTTTTCTTGTATTGTATTTTGGAGGTGAGTTAAATAAAATGATAGGGGAAGAGTAATTGACTAATATTGGAAAATGGTCACTTCCATGAGAGTCTTGAGAGACAGCCCATGAAAACCGCGAGAATACTGAAGCAGAAGCAGCAGAAACGTCTATGTGAGAAAGTAGTCCAGTCCTGGAGCATAAATGTGTTGGTTCGTTAGTGTTTAATGGTATCAAGTCAGTGTTATCAAAAATGCTTTGTATGTGGTTACCTCTGTGATTGGTGTTCGTAGCCCCCCACATTATATTCTCTGCATTTACATCAGAGAGAAATAATATAGGAGATGGTAACTGTGCTATTAAGTCCGTGAGAGCGTGTACGTCAATAGGTTCACCTGGTGGAAGGTATACAGAGCAGACAGTAACTCGGAATGGGAGATAGACTACAACAGCGACTGCTTGGATTGTAGTAAGCAGTCTTAGGGGTTCGCTGTATATGTTATCCCTAACACAGACAGCAACGCCACCACATGCTTTTAAGCCCAAGACTTAGTCATTTCGGTATATCGTAAAACCATGCATGTTGAAGTTTTTACCGTGTTTTAGGGGTGTTTCCTGTAGAGCAATAATGTGTATGTCCGTGTCATGCAACAACAACTTAAGTTCGCAAATTCGTCTATGCACGCCGTTTATATTCCATTGGAGAGCTGACATAATAAAATTTTGATATTAAAAACTGAAACCAGTAGCTTTATTACCAAGGGTAAATAATCTGACCGCAAGTAAATTTTATAAATGAGAATGTAAAATCTTATATGTACAATCATTATAATTAAGAGTATTAAACTAATATCCACTTTAATTGTCCTCATTGCTGAGGTTTGTAAGATTGTCCTTCTTTGCACTAACCTGTTTTCCTTTTTTGTAAGACATATTCCTGGTTTCTATGTTTCCACCTTTGGAAGTTTCACTTTTCTCTTCCTTCGCATTCTTCTTCTGTTTAGCATTTTCTTTTTCTTCACGACTCTTCATTAAAGTTTTTTCAAATTTAGTTACGAGGCTCTCCAGATTTTTAAATACTTTTTCAAAAATCTTTTCATTACGTCTAATTTTGTTTCGACGTAAGACTGACACGTGTTTTCAGCAGCGGCGGACGGTAGAGTTTCAGTTAGAACCTTCTCTAAAGCCATTATTCATTCTTCAAATCTACTACACATATCAGAAAGCTTGGTCAGCTGACTGCTTTCGTCCACGTTCTTGTTTACCGCAATAGCATATGACTTTGTGTTCAGAGCGAGCCTTCTTTTCTTTGCTTCATAGTACCCTATTTTTTCTGTCACCATAATTTTTTTAATTTCGGTTCCTTCTTGGTATTTTGGGCAGGTTTTGTCTAATGAAGGATGATTACCTTTACAATCTTAGAACTGTGCGAAAGTCGAAACTGTGGTCATTTACAAGGTGCACTTTTTTAAAAAAAAATCCAACTAAGTAGCTTTAATGTAAATAATCAATTTTTAAAATATGTCAAATGTTTTTTTTTTTATAGGTGTTATCTAATTTATGGCCCATCCTATTCCTGAGAATAGATAATATCCAAACCGATGAAAATATCATTTTAACATATATTTTTGTGATCTTATTATAATACTTTTATTATCAAATATAATTGGAGAATTTAAAATCATAAACATAATTTTTTTCACCGTTACAACTTAAAGCTAGGAGAAAGCACTAACAATGGAGTTTCTGCGGATCATTTTTGCATCAATTACAGACTTTTCTGAATGTTTTTACACGAATGGTTAGGTCGTGGAAAACCTATATTAGGGAAATGAAAGATAAAAGAGGTGGATCTGGCAAGATCCCAATTCCTCTCAAAACTTCCCTCTCTTAAATCTTAATCCTTATCATTCTTCTAACTCGAGTTCGATTCAGTTATTACAACGGGTGCCTAAGCTTTCATTACATTGAAATTGAGCTATCTGTGGAATTAATTTATCTTTGTAACCAAGGATTTTCTTATTGCTATCTTCTTTAATAGGTCTTTTATATTCGCCTCCTCTTGAGTTGCGTTTCATATTCGGCTGAATTGAAAAATAATTGCAATGTTTGCGGTACGGGACACAAATTTATAAAAATTACAATGCTCCTTTAGTATGATTTTAAAATGTAGCCACTTTCATCTTTCATTATTAGTTTATTGTGTTATTAAGAAAAGGGTCAACAAAAAGGTATTTTAGGACCAGAACTATAGATAAAATTGGAAAACAATATATGAGCAGTATACTACAAGAAATCTATATTTATAAAATTCAGCTGTTTGTCTGCCCCTTATACAAATCCACACCATTTGTCCGATTTTGACCAAACTTGGAACTCAGGTAGGTCTCGATCGGGGGAGTGTCCTGTAGGAAGATTTTTTTTCTATTCTTTAACTTAATTTGGGTTATTAGATTTTAGTATTACTTTTTTAGTTTCTAATTTATTTTTGTTTTTTGCACTATTAGCACATTCATTATTGAACTATTTAATGAAACATGTATTTTGTGAATATATATATATATATATATATATATATATATATATATATATATATATATATATATATATTAATTCTGGTGAATGATGACCCGATATATATTTTTTCACTTTTTCTTGTTTCTTTTTCTGGCAGGGGCTCAATAAAGTAGTACACACTTTTTTCACTTTAACTACTTTATTTTGTATGTTTCGCCCGACATGTTTCGTGCCTTTTCGCACCTCTTCAGGGGCTTTCCTATTCAACAATAATTTTTGTAAATCTCAAACTTATAATTTTTGTATACCAATAGTATATCTATTTTTTCCTTAAATAAATTTACATATGAACATATAATATTTTATCTTAATCTTAATCCTACCTTATCAGGAAGTCCTCTCGTCGTGCTGTGTAGCTTGAGTCAGGCGTAATACTGAAAAATCATCTGTGGTAATGAATATGGCTGGTTTGTATCGATTTTTTAGCTATTTCAAAGGTATCGATTATTGGTAAAAAGGTTTTCGTGAGATTTAATTTATAATGCTATGAAAAATTTGGTGCACATTCTTTAAATCTGTTTTTTTATTTATGGCGGTGTTTGAATTTTTAATTATATAGATATTTTCTTTGATTTTTCTTTTTAGTGTGTTCCTTTCTTTATTTAAAATGTGAACGTCCCTAAAATTAAAGTTATGTTTTAAAGTTAGTGCTTGTTCTGTCAATGTTGTCCTGTTTTCGTTTGTGTCTATGCTTTTTGCGTGTTGCACAATTCTCTTTTGCAAAAGCTGTGCCGATTCCCCAATGTAGCATGCGTTGCAATCGTTACATCGAATTTTGTATATATTGTTCTTTGTACTAGTTGGTTTAATTTTGTCCTTAATATTGCTAAAACTATTTTCAATTTTGTTACCATATTTCCAACTTATTTTACCTACGTCTTTACATATTTGTTTAAGTCTATTGGCTATTGAAGGATGGTAATGAAAAGTAAAATATTGATTTATTTCATTCAAATCTTTGTCATTTGCTTTTATTATAACCTGTTTTCTCTTTTGTAGAAATAAATGCTCATTCAAAGCTATTTGCTTATTTAAATTCGTATTTTTCATAAAGAATTTTTGAATACTTGTCTGTAATAACTTTTGCTTTTTCTGTGATTCAGGAGGATTATCGTTTTGATCTCGTTTGCGCTTGTTTTTATTTTCAGTATCTTTATTAAGCAAATCTGAAACTAATTTAATTTTTTTAGGTGGCTTTGATGCTATGATAGTATCAGAATTTTTTCTTTTCCTTCTGCATTCTATGTCATTAAAAAAGTCGTCAGATATGCTAAAAATTTCAGGTTTAAATTCATATTTGTCTTGCTTATTCGGAAGTTCAGTTGGTCTTTTTGTGTACAATATACGTTTCTCTGCCCTTTTTATTTGCTGCTCTATTAATGCTCTAGGATAGTTGTTTTCTTTAAACATTTTTCGCAATTTATTTTTTATTTCGCAAAAATACTTAGAGGAAGTTCTATGCAGAGCTTAAATAAAAATTATAAGTTTGAGATTTTCAAAAATTATTGTTGAATAGGAAAGCCCCTGAAGAGGTGCGAAAAGGCACGAAACATGTCGAGCGAAACATACAAAATAAAGTAGTTAAAGTGAAAAAAGTGTGTACTACTTTATTGACCCCCTGCCAGAAAAAGAAACAAGAAAAAGTGAAAAAATATATATCGGGTCATCATTCACCAGAATTAATATGAATTACTCCGTGGCAGAAGATTGGAGGGACGAAGGGTTCTATTTAGAAATTCTAAATATGAACCTGGATCCTTTTTTAATGAAACAATTTTATGAACTGAACAACATTGTTAAAAAACTAGTTAGGATTAGATTAAGGCTGCAATTTTTAAAAACATGTAAAAAAACAAAATTCTTTCCAAATTTTATAGAAAATAAAACTAAAAAGGTTTATGAAATATTTAAAGTTAATTTTAGTGGATATAGGAAATTTATGAATGTGGTAAATAACTTTAAATATAAAATTTTGGATCTGGAAATGTCTAGAAATTACGCCTTACTAGAGAAAACGATTAAAAAAGGTATAAGCAAATTGATTACAATCCAACTACTAGTATAAAAAATAAGGTTATTAAATATTTGGACAAGCTGGTACACAAACGCTATTTAAATAAATTTGACAAAACCAAATTAGTTAATCATAATGGTTTGACCCCCTTAATTTATGGACTTATTAAATTGCACAAAACAGATATGCCTTTACGACCGATTATCAGTGGCTGCGAATCGTTTTCTCTAGTAAGGCGTAATTTCTAGACATTTCCAGATCCAAAATTTTATATTTAAAGTTATTTACCACATTCATAAATTTCCTATATCCACTAAAATTAACTTTAAATATTTCATAAACCTTTTTAGTTTTATTTTCTATAAAATTTGGAAAGAATTTTGTTTTTTTACATGTTTTTAAAAATTGCAGCCTTAATCTAATCCTAACTAGTTTTTTAACAATGTTGTTCAGTTCATAAAATTGTTTCATTAAAAAAGGATCCAGGTTCATATTTAGAATTTCTAAATAGAACCCTTCGTCCCTCCAATCTTCTGCCACGGAGTAATTCATATTAATTCTGGTGAATGATGACCCGATATATATTTTTTCACTTTTTCTTGTTTCTTTTTCTGGCAGGGGGTCAATAAAGTAGTACACACTTTTTTCACTTTAACTACTTTATTTTGTATGTTTCGCTCGACATGTTTCGTGCCTTTTCGCACCTCTTCAGGGGCTTTCCTATTCAACAATAATTTTTGAAAATCTCAAACTTATAATTTTTATTTAAGCTCTGCATAGAACTTCCTCTAAGTATTTTTGCGAAATAAAAAATAAATTGCGAAAAATGTTTAAAGAAAACAACTATCCTAGAGCATTAATAGAGCAGCAAATAAAAAGGGCAGAGAAACGTATATTGTACACAAAAAGACCAACTGAACTTCCGAATAAGCAAGACAAATATGAATTTAAACCTGAAATTTTTAGCATATCTGACGACTTTTTTAATGACATAGAATGCAGAAGGAAAAGAAAAAATTCTGATACTATCATAGCATCAAAGCCACCTAAAAAAATTAAATTAGTTTCAGATTTGCTTAATAAAGATACTGAAAATAAAAACAAGCGCAAACGAGATCAAAACGATAATCCTCCTGAATCACAGAAAAAGCAAAAGTTATTACAGACAAGTATTCAAAAATTCTTTATGAAAAATACGAATTTAAATAAGCAAATAGCTTTGAATGAGCATTTATTTCTACAAAAGAGAAAACAGGTTATAATAAAAGCAAATGACAAAGATTTGAATGAAATAAATCGATATTTTACTTTTCATTACCATCCTTCAATAGCCAATAGACTTAAACAAATATGTAAAGACGTAGGTAAAATAAGTTGGAAATATGGTAACAAAATTGAGAATAGTTTTAGCAATATTAAGGACAAAATTAAACCAACTAGTACAAAGAACAATATATACAAAATTCGATGTAACGATTGCAACGCATGCTACATTGGGGAATCGGCACAGCTTTTGCAAAAGAGAATTGTGCAACACGCAAAAAGCATAGACACAAACGAAAACAGGACAACATTGACAGAACAAGCACTAACTTTAAAACATAACTTTAATTTTAGGGACGTTCACATTTTAAATAAAGAAAGGAACACACTAAAAAGAAAAATCAAAGAAAATATCTATATAATTAAAAATTCAAACACCGCCATAAATAAAAAAACAGATTTAAAGAATGTGCACCAAATTTTTCATAGCATTATAAATTAAATTTCACGAAAACCTTTTTACCAATAATCGATACCTTTGAAATAGCTAAAAAATCGATACAAACCAGCCATATTCATTACCACAGATGATTTTTCAGTATTACGCCTGACTCAAGCTACACAGCACGACGAGAGGACTTCCTGATAAGGTAGGATTAAGATTAAGATAAAATATTATATGTTCATATGTAAATTTATTTAAGGAAAGGATAGATATACTATTGGTATACAAAAATTATAAGTTTGAGATTTACAAAAATTATTGTTGAATAGGAAAGCCCCTGAAGAGGTGCGAAAAGGCACGAAACATGTCGGGCGAAACATACAAAATAAAGTAGTTAAAGTGAAAAAAGTGTGTACTACTTTATTGACCCCCTGCCAGAAAAAGAAACAAGAAAAAGTGAAATATATATATATATATATATATATATATATATATATATATATATATATAAACTGCATGCTGGTTAAGAGCAATTCTCTTAATTTCTGTTCATTTAATATAAAGTAGGTGTAGCATGGCACGCCGCACAGTGGGGCCAAACGATATTTCGTGTTTCAAAAAAATCTACAGCCTCCAAATCTTAACCGATTTCAATGATTTTTTTTTTAAATGGAAGCTTCTAAAATGTATAACAACTTTTGTCAGGCTGGATTTTTGTTTTTTGTTTCCCTAGTTAATTAAATTGAGTGTAAATAATTCACGATCTTTAACAATGAAACATGAAATAAAATATTATATTTTTCCTCTAACTTAATATCAGCACTGATATCATTGAAATTAAACATTGAAATCCTGATTAGACGTTGAAAAAATCAAAATCTATTTTCAAATCATTCAAAAATCATATTATTTCAATTAATCGGTTAGATCCGGTATATGTTAAAAGGATCTAAGAAAACTTGTACATACATTAGTTTTAGTTCTAATTTAGTTTTAGATTAAATATGAGTAGGTAATGTAATAAACCAATATAACATCTTGGAATACCAGGATGTTGTTAAAAATGTTTCATCATATGTTAAAAATGAAACAATTTTTAAAGGTGCTAATGACCCTAGCAGTGAAAGCACCTATGTAAAGAAAAAAAAATCAATTAATCACATTGTTGCATAAAGATAAATTTACGTTTTGAAGGTGTCTGTCTGATTTTTTTTGTTGAGATGTCAAGTCTAATCAGGTTTTGAATGTTCAATTTCAACCATATCAGTGCTGATATTAAGTTAAATGAAAAATAAAATATTATTTTTTGTTCAATTGTAAAGGTTTGTAACCTATTTACACGTAATTTAATAAACAGGGGAAACAAAAAACAAAAATCCGGCCAGACAAAGTTGTTATAAATTTTATTAGCTTTCATTTAAAAAAACATTCATTGAAATTGGTTAAGATTTGGGGGCTGAAGCCTTTTTTGAAACACGAAAAGTTGTTTGGCCCCACTTTGCGCCGGGTAACGGCTAGTATAGTATAAAAAAAATGTTAGTTCAAATTTATGTTGTTTGACATATTTTTATATAATTGTTCTATTAGTACCATCGTATATAAATGCCCTACTAGGATAAAAAATAGGGATCTTCATTGGCGTAGGTGGCAAAATAATTGAATAATTCCAGGTGCACCTGGTTTTTGCCGTAGAGTATATTTACCCTAAAGGAATATTTCAGAATTACGTTTCTCTGAAATAGAATAGGATTTCTTTGTGAGGTTGTGTTGTGATTACATGTTATGTTTTCTCTAAATCGGATATTTTGAAACACAAGAAATCTTCTTTGAGCTTTCGTTAAAAAAGGCAGGAATACAAATGCTCTTGTCAGTTCCCATTTAATTAAAGAGTCAAGGAGTAGAAGGAATTTTTAACAAGGTATCTTTTCTTTGACTTCTTCTTTTCTTTTAACATCTGACAACTGAAAATTTGTAGGGTCATCTATTCTTTTTTCTCCCCTTTTCTTATACAACATTACTTGATTAATATTCTTTCGGAAGTCTTTCCACATCTAAAGGGGAATATAATAATACTGTAATGAAGATTGTTAACTAGGAAACAGTATGTTTTGGTTACAAGTAAAAATTACAACATGAATTTCAAAGAACTACTAGTATGTAATGAAAGTCGGACATTTTTCCTAATCTGGTGCCTTAGCTGATGTTAATGTGTTTCTATGACTTTTTTTTTTTTACAATAATTTGGGCATCTGTCAAGTTTTACTCTTTACTAAGTTTTCTCAGGGTTCGGTCTTGGTATCATAATAAAACTACATTTTTTATAAGAAAAGGTGTTTACTTTTTGCCAACGTTGCGGCTTGAAATTTAAGCCTTCATTAGGGTTTTAAAACAAGGAATACAGAGTTAATAATAATTTAGAATAATGTAGAAGATATGAAAGCAAAAACATTATATTTAGACAAGGATGAATGATACATATGGTATTATAGCTAATGCTTATATTAAAGGTAGATTAATACAGATTTAAAAATTATTTGGGTAACATAGTTTTAAATGGCATTTATCATTAAAATGAATATTTTTGAAAAATAAGGTAAGTAAATAAGAAACGTGTTCGTAATATTATAAGATGGTGACCCTATATTTCACAATGTATTTTGTGGTGGCAGGATAATTTTATTAATAACACTTTATTCCTCAATATTTTTTTTTATTTCGGTCGAAATGCTTCACGTACTGCTTTGAATTTTCAAGGAATTAAAAATGTACTCATATGTCTGAAATTCATTATAACTGATTTACTAATTTTGGTTGAGTTTGCTGTTGTGAAAGTATTAAAAATACGTTATCAACAGAAACCAACAGTTTTGCATTTGTCGCTTACTTTTTTGTTAATACTTTGAAGAAGGGGTTTAAAAAGTGATAAATGAATGATAACCTTTCTAAAGCTTAATACATTTCCTACCAAACATGGGCGTATATTAGGGGGGGGGCTTCCGCGACCCCCCTCCTCCGGAATTTTGTTTTTGTGATAACATTTCATGTAAAGAAGCCTATAACAACGAAAAATGTCTTCTAAATTTACCCTAGTCTACTATTTGTCCAGAGGACCTAAAAACTCACTATTTTGCACTAAAATATTTAACATTTTCCCTACACCTCAAATGCCTAGTTGTTCCCAGCCCCCCCCCCGAAATTATTTTTTATATACGCTAGTGCTACCCTTCACTTACTTGAATATTCGGATGCGTGGGGATTGACTTTTGTATTTTTACAATACTTTTTTAGTTAAACAAAAACAAAATTTATTAAGTCATGAGATTCACCGTTGTGAATTCAAGTATAAATCTTTTAAGGAAGTGGCAGGGCGGGATTCACGCTCAGTTATTTCGATCAACGATGGATGTAATAATGCTGGATGAAGTGTCCAGAAAATCCGCCAAGTATGAAAAAATTATTTTTGTGTAAATGGTTTTTGAGTAGGTGATTCAGACAGGATGTCACGGAAGCCTTTGGGTGAACAGCGAACAATAACCTTTGCATTTGGTGGATTTATCATTGTTCTCCTAGATGGAACTGTCATTTCAGCACGTTTTGCTTATGACGTGTTGTCCGTGTTTCAGAGTTTTTGTGAAGAAATCCCACATTTCATGACTTGCTGTTCACAAAAACGCCCTCCAAAGTACACAATTTTGTGTCACAAGCTGATATATTTCAGGCTCTACCACACCGAGGCCTATAAGACCTTTTGTACCGTTCTGTTATAACATCAGACCTCTGTAAGACATGAACCTCCTAAGGGTCGCGAGGATCAACTCAGGTAACCTTGTTGGATCGTCAATGAGGTCCGTTCCGAAATGAAAATATCTTTTGGCGCTGTACACCTGTGTGTGGTGCTAGTTAGTCCCGGGGAATGAAGATGCCGACGCAATCGTCTGTGTCCTGTAAGAGCTATTATTGTCCTATCTTAGTCCTGCAAAGATAAAAAAGATCCTTATTGTTTCGCCTGTCTCTCTGCGGTAATGTAGCACCACTTTCTTTTTTGTTCAGGTTCGGCCCGTCTCGCATTGCATAGTCGAGCAACTGCCGGTGCAACACCACATAGTGCTTGATAAGATAAATACTGTCGATGCCCCAACATTTAGCTCAAAAGAGCAGCCTAAGCATTTGATTTGGAAATCTAGTTAATGGAATATTCAATCCGGCACGTTTTAGTGTATTTTCCTTAAAACGTGTTGACATAAAGCTATTATCCAGTGGGCTCAAAAAAACATCGTATTTGAATTTTTTTGTGACGTATTGGTCACAAAATGTACCCAATTTTAATGATACTGGTAGAAAAATACCTCGTCCAAGACAAAAGATCGTTGATCAAAAGAATCCACACGCACTAACGCTTGTTTATGAGTTGTGATTTGGACAGGTGATGTCATTGAGGCTATGGTGGACCAAAAGGGGGCAATAACCTCTGTATTTGATGTGGAAGTGTCATTGAAGAGTGATTGTGTTGGGGTAGCGTGGGGAAAATTACTTCGTTCGGCAATCCTATTAGCCCCTTGATCCGTTTAGCTCCGGCTGACTGCCTCCGCTGGACAACAGTTTATCCAACTGTCGTCTTTGCCGTACCGTAATTCGGTCTTGGTTAAATAACCATTAAGGTTATTTGAAGTTGTTTAAGATTTAACGAGCGTATCTTTAATTAACTGTTGATGTTTTGTTATTCACTTTTTCGATTCAATGAATGAAAGCAAAAAAAAAAAAAAAAAAGCACTATATTCTGGGACCCATAAGAAGAATATGTATGTCACATATTGGGATTAAATAAAAGATACATAAAATAATAATATAATCCTATTTATTAGGTCAGTCAATAAGTTTGTTCGCATTCAAAGCATGCAAAGATAAAGAAGATCCTTTCTCCAGCGGCATATTTGTGTTAATGATTTAATGTATATGTAAAAATTGTATGGAGGGGGTTGCTCTTCAATAAATAAATAGTCAAAAGCATGCATGGGATTCGCTCAGTTCAACCGCTAGATCAATAAGATTTCGAACCTTTAGACACTTATTGCTTGACTAATGTATCAGTCAACCTGTTCCCAATTTTCGTAAACATAATCAATACGAACGTGCACAAGCATTTTTTATTTTCGTGAGGCAAATCTGCAGCGATAATAATTAATAGTGAACCATAAAATATGGCCACATTAGTACAGTGTGGAGAAATGGGCACAAACTATACTGCTTATATATGCTTATATATTTGCCTGAGAGCGGACAGACAAATATATAGTTATATATATATATATATATATATATATATATATATATATATATATATATATATATATATGCGGGGGAGACGCAGCTGTACCCCGTTCAGGACGTTCAGTTACATTTAATAACAATGTTCTTTAAATTCTTGTGGAGTCAGAACCACAATTAACAGTGGAAAGGATGGTAGAAAAGATGGATTCATCATATTGATTAAAAACTGCTCACGAATGGTGAATGTCAACAAAGTGCTGTTGCATGATAATGGTATACCAATTACGTTTCGAAACAAGCCTACAACGAATTATTTAATTTATTTAAGTGCTTTGGCTATATCCTGCTCACTCCTCGGGCATTGTCAACAGATTTTTACTTATTTCGTACCTTACAAAATTTTTTCTACGCAAAAAGTTAAATCATAAACACGATATACTAAATGAACTTCCGAATTTTTTTGCATCAAAACCATTCTTTCTAGAGCATTGGAATTTAAAGGCTATGGCGAAGTGCAGATAGTGATGAAGAATATCCTATTGATAAAAATGTGATTAGAGTTTCCGAAAATTGCACACGAATATTGTGACCGACTTAATGCGTAAAAATAAATAATAAAGTAAAACTAAGCAAATAATCCCGGTCGTTTTGTGTAGTTCCTGTTATTCGCACCATTCTCGAATGGACCCTCCTTGCAGAAAAGGAAATAATTTTAACTCTTACTGTATTTATTTATGAGCGACCGTAACTAAGGCAACTAGCTCAGAACAAAATATTACATATACACTTCTAATTACATTTTACACATTTTTATCCAAATGTACAAATGGAAATTTATATACACATCAGTTAGCAATTCATTATACATCTATTTATAAGAAAATACAATATTACAATATATCTGAATATATGGAAATACAATATTACAATAATGAATAAAGTTTATACAAATAATCAATTATGTTTACAGAATTTTACAAGGTAATAAGTTAAGGGATTTCACACTCCTTTAGTTTTATATTGTCAAATGTAAGATTTTAGTATAGTACGGATGTATAGTTTTAATATTAAGACTTAGATGGTATAAATAAATAGGGAGGAACCGCGCTAAAAAGTGTCTTTTGTTAGACACACTTATAAGGATATATTTTTATTTTATTTATTTATTTTATATATATGTCCTCATATAAACCTATGGTTTTATTTTTGATGGTTCTGTTATAGTTTGATTAGTAAATTGGTCTTGCTGAGGTAGTTCAATATCTCATCTATATATTTGCTTCCATCGCCGATTAATTCAGTCATATTGTAAGGCAAGTCATAGTTTTGTCGCTGTAAACAATCAGTCAGTATGTGCTTTATAGTCAGTGGTGTGTTACACTGTGTACATGACGGTCTTTCCTGTCTCGTCATAAGATGAGAGTGTGTCAGTCGGGAACATGCTTTGTGCAGCCTTCTTCAGCACTAAATGTCTAGCTGAGGGAAGAAGATCACGTTAACTTTTAGGTGACCATTGATAAGCCTAAGAGAATGCCGAAAATGAAATGTAGATTTTTCTGAAAATTTGACGTTTTCTCTTAGCCGAATCCAAACCTTCCTTGACATCTCTGTTGTTTAAAAATTTATTTTTGTTGTACTGAAATACATTTGTTGATAGCAAATGAAGATTATTTTTTTATTTATTTATTTTACGAGCTTCGCAACGACGGCGACTTGCTCTTTTTTTTAAGATACAGTAAAAAATACAAATTTATATGTTCACAATTATAAGTGACTTATAGTACTAAATACAACAAAAGTTTGAGGAGAGCATACGACAAAAGTTAGTAGGTTTGCGTTAAGAAATAAGCACTAAACATTATTTAGAGCCTTACTATTTGAACTATAGTTAATGTATTTACATAACTTATCACTAAAACTAACTACCATTTTTAATTATTTATTAGGTCATGGAGGACGCTACATGTTGTGGTTTTGCATTAATGACCAAGTAAAATTGAATAATAATTACATAATATGAAAAAAAAAAATAAAAAAAAAAAAATAAAAAAAAAAATAAAAAAAAATCGTTCGTTTCTTCATATTCTGTGGTTTAAATATTGGAGTATAGAGTTTATGAATGGACTACCCTCTGTAAGAAGTTCTTGTAGGTCGTGTGGAATGTTCATTTTGTCGCGTCTTTTACATTCAGTGAGTGTGTGTTTAATTGTCAATGTTATGTTACAAACTCTGCATATCGGTTTGTCTTTTTTTTTCCATGAGGTAATTATGTGTGAGCAACGAGTTTCCAATGCGAAGTCTGGTCAGTACTACTTGGTCTCTTCTTGTCAAAGTGTGTTGTTCGTTACTCCATGCTTTAACTGTGTTCTTAATTTGTGATAATTAAGAAAGACTAAGTCTTTCTTTGCAAAAGAAGAAATACACATTATTTATTCCCTTAAACTTTTTCCTATAAGTAAAAGGTATTTTAATAACAATTACTTTAAAACTTTTATTTTTTAAGCTGAAAAAGAACAGTTAAAAAAACTTTTTTAAAGGAAGTTTAAACCCAAAAAGTTATTTTTGAAATTTTACTTTTTTTCGAAATGAAAATAAAAGTAAAATTTAAAAAAATCTTTTTTTAAAATAAAAGTTAACAATTATAATGAGATGGAGATAGTTAGCCGTAGCGGTGACACGAAGTCAAGCTGAACATGTAACCATGGTCACATATATGTCTTCTTGGTCTTTCTCCCTCTCCTAGGCATTTTTTAGTGCTGAAAAAGGCTACCAAAGTGCTGATGAAACGTCTAATATAGATTTTTACCACCACGCTACAGCTACCTAAGCCCCGCCTTTCTCCATATATTGTATAATATCTAACTACTCTGTATAATATCTCATTTCTATATAATATCTACTATATAAATATTGTCTTATAGGACTAATAATTTGAATATTATTTGTTTAATGAATTGTAAAATAACAGAGTGAATACACTCCAGTGGACGGGCAAACAGATCTATATAATCTCCCGTATAAACAAGTTGTTTGTTTTGTATGTTATCTTTAATTATAGAATTACCATATAAGTGAAGTGATCTGTAGGTGCAATAAAAATTAAATATGTATTTTATATATTAATATTGTTTATTAAATAAAAAAAAGAATATTTTTACCTGAAGATCAGACGTTTTCTTCTCCTCGTCAAATCCCAACCTTCCCTTGACTTCGAGTTAGCAATTATTTTTGACCCCTGGTTAAAATACTAAATTTGCAGTATTCGAATAAAACCAAAACTGCTATTGTGCGAAATCTCAACAAGATCACATGCGTTTGTAGGATGTACCTACAGCGCGTTTATGCAGCTGTGTCCATCCGCGAGGAGGCGTTCCGCTTCGTTTAGGGACCCTATTAGTTTTCTGATCCATTTAGCACGGCCTGCTACATTTACCACTTCCCGCTGTCAATCGCTTCAGCACACCTCGTCGACTCGCCGAGTGCAGAGATGAAGTCCTTTCAATATGAAGTCGCTTGGGAACGGAAAAAATCGCCCGCAGGCAAAGCGAGAAGTGAGCCAATTTGTCAACATGGCAACGCATACAGCACACTTGAAGAGTTTCGCGTTTTTAGATTTGTATAACGTGCTGACTCAGTGGTCTTCTATCATCTTTTTATATAATGCCGGCCGCTTACAGGACTTTGTTTATATGCATCTTAGTTGCCTCTTCAGGAGCCTATAAAAATATAGCCTAATGGAACTTTGGCGAACCTTCCGACATGATAATTTGTTTATTTAAATTTTAATGTCCATTATTATTAACTACGAATTTTGGGACGGGTTATCTATAGGTTACCACCCTTTTCTAGCCAGGATAGGGCTGATGCCTTTTTTTTTCTAAAGAAAAGCCACCACCCCATAGTAGGATTCGAACCCACGACCTTTGGCACGGAATGTTACGTGCTCAGGCCTTAACACTGACGGCCACCGACATGATAAGCACTTCATAAATTCACTTGATTAATAAATCATCAAGTCGTTTTAGAGGCCGCGAAATTAATCGGCGGTGAAATGATAAATTTAATTATTTCATATTTTCGAAACCAGTAACGGTTTTTGTTTATTGCAGAGGAACGCTATCCGATTTAAATTACCTATAGACACTAAATTGTAATATATATTAATGCGAACGTGTGTGCATATGTTAATGTATAATGTTTGTTGATTATAAGCATCAAGTAATGCTCGCGTTAATGGCCTGAATGCCATTAAAAAAAGCGACACGTGGCAGACCGCCCTACTTCGAATTCTCTGAACTTATAAATTGTTCCAGGTGGTAGGTGGTTTTTAGTTTCAGAGCTCGATTACGGGGAATAGAGGAAATTCTTAAGAGGTGGTAGAAGATAAGCAGTGTGTAATCCTGGAATAAATAACATAAATAAATAAATCATTTAAATAAATAATCCTAAAATTAATAATTATCGTGAAATAATTGTTCTTCTGAAAAAATTTCGCCCACGTTGCAAGAGACTGTATTCTTTTTCAGGCTCAGAGAGTTGTAATGACGCGAAATATGTAGAGCGATTTCAATAAATTGGCCAATGTGTAAATTTTTATTTATTGACTTTCACACAATTTATTGACACAATAAAAATTTAGGATCACTATATATACGTACAGGATATACTATTTAATTAGGCTCAAACACATTTAGTGGCCAAACAGATTATCCTAGAGAAAAATGTTAGAAGTTAAAAATTAAAGAGCATGATATAATCTTACAGAATAAGCTCCTTTTCTGACATTTTAATCGTGCTTCTGCACCTGGCGCGCTTTGATAAGTTAGCTGATGACCCCTATGTGTATGTATGTACTTGTTAAAAAATGTAAACTGACCTTAAGTGAATATTATTAACCAGTTAATAATATTCATTAATTAACTGCATGCTTGTAGTTAATAAAATTGCATTTTGAAATAAACATGAGTTTTTATTACCAACTTTTTTTAATGGCCATTTTAATAGCCATAATGGGTGGTCAACCCCCCCCCCTCCTATTTTCTTCAAACATACCGCACGACCCACCAGATTCAGATATTATGACATCCGTGGGGCATAGTTTTCCTCTCCTCATCGTTAAACCTATTTTCATCCTTCATTTCGTACTTTTCATTTTATGTTAAGTATTAAGTTAACCATATTTTAAATTTTAAATCTGTATCAATCTACCCTTAGGGTGCGTTTACATATGATAGTTACTGCAGGATATTTATGTCAGACAGTAATTTTGGCTAATGTAAACTGCGAAAAATTTATTTCTGAGATATATATTCCTATCACGAGCAGTGAGGGTCCATTTAGATATGGCACTTCTCTCAGAAAATATCAGGACCTTGGAAGAGTAAGGGCGAATCAGAAAAATCGTTTTTTTAAATTTTATTTTCTGATTCAGAAAGATGTAGGTAACATGACGCTTCGCCTTGTTTCTCTGGTTTGCCTTTAGTTCTCTCACAGTTTCAAGTGAATAGCAGAATCACCATGAAGAATTCTAGTATTTTGTTACCAATAAATCACTCGTAAAAATTATAATTAAAACATTGACTTTCAATTGCACACTTTTTCAAACATAAATTCAACATGGATTGTTGAATGGGCATTCCATAGAATGAACATTCGCCCTTGCTGTCCTGAAGCGCTTCTAGAACTTTAACTTCGATTTCCCAATATTCGGAATTCGTGATTCGCCCTTACTCTTCGAAGGTCCTGATATATCTCAGGCGTCCAAGAGATAATTATTATAATCGACACCCGAGATATATTTCCTGCAGCTCTAGTTACAGCACACATATATCTATCTAATATATATATATATCTAATCATTCTTTTGTAAAAAATGTAGATTTATTAAGATACTGCACCCTGTCTACCTTGGCAATTCTAACTAGTTTTTACAACACAAATTTTCATCTTATTGTTTTTTTGGACAAATGTTACATTTGAATACAGGGCTAATTATTATTAAAAAATATGGTTGAATAAATTGACTTGAAGAAGAAGGTTGTTTGTAAGCAATAAAGCCGAAGGACTCGAGAAGCAGACTGTAAGTCGTAAATTTTTCCAACGACTGACCACTCTTCCCCGTTAATCCCGGCTTACCTTACCCTGCCACCTTCTCCACTTTTAAACAGGAAAAACCTTTACGATTTACTGAAAAAAGATCCAATTCGTATAATAACTGCGCATTTTCATAATGTACTCCAAAACAAACAAGTCCGACTCGCAGTAACTGTGTCATCTTAGCGCGTTTCCACAATGTTCCCATGTCCCCAGTGTCATTTGGAAATCCTGTAATAAATATAGTTAATATTATGTGCAAAATTAAAAAAGTTACTCCAATGAAATCTTGATGGAATGTCTGATTTTAGGCGCCAATAACTTAGAGTACCAGAAATCGCTTCGATTTCCTCTGGGAAACGACAAACAACCAAAAATTGTTTCTCATTTTACGTATTGCTGGTAAATTAATATTACTGCTAAAATAAACTAAAATAAACAACGAGAAATAAATGAAGGATTTATTTGAATGAAAATTTTTATTGAATAGAAGTGATTTATTCGAATGACAATTTTTATTGAATGAAATTGATTTATTTGACTGAAATGTTTCGTTAAATACAGGTGATTTATTCTAGCAATCTTTTCTAATAAAAATTACTAAGTTCATTTGAATGTTTCTTACTTTTAATGAAAATTATTTACATAAGTGATATTGTTTACTCACCTTTGAAAGAATCTGAATTTGTTGTTCCATGAACCAAATTATTATAAATTATTAAAAATAAAGAATGAAGAATGAAAAATAATTAATTATTCATTAAATAAAAAAAATATGAGTCAATGAATAAATTCTTATTCGATAAACATTTATTGAATAATGAGCAAACCCTGTTATCCATAGAATAAAAAAATAAATCAGTGGATGAATAATTGAATCAATGAATAAATTCATATTCCATACAATTTTATTTGAATGATTATTGGATAAGGAATTCACTGAATAATGCCCTACTCTGTGATCTCGTAGACGGATTCTGCTGGTTAACGCACTTGATCATTCAAATTAGACAAAGGATTGTTTTGCGGGCCATTTTTTGGATCGCTAAACTAATAAATAAACTTTATATATATATATATATATATATATATATATATATATATACGTATTTTTTAAATGAATGTCAAACATCTATAAAAGTTTCAACTGAATCCATCGTTTTATGTACCCAAGCTGAATAGTTCGGAAAACTAGTTTTATTCAGTTTTATCAAAAACGGTTACATACATCACTTTAAAATGGTTTCATTCGATTTCCTATGTTATGGAATCTATAGAAAGGTGTACAAGAAGCCTACAAAGACATACCTTCGTATCTACGAGTTTTTTCACGGGAAGTTTGCCGAAATCATATTGTTACGGTAGGCAGATTCGGCTGGTTAACGAACTTAAGGAGGGAGGGAACTTAACACGGAGGGAGTGAGAAACGCGCTAATAAAAAAAAATATGGATAATTTCTCATCCCGGTTTCTATTGCATTTTTAGCGTTCTCGTATTATCTTCAAGGGGCGTACAAATGTATTTTGGTGTGCAGCGGGATCAGAACACCCAGAAATAAGCCGTTAACTCGGAAGATGGAAGTCGAATTTCAAACCGGCAGGATTGATAAAAGTTACGAAAGCCTATTCAAAACCACTTCTGAATGTGGAAGTGGAAACGTTCGAACGGCATAACACTGACAGAAATTACACCAAAAGAAGCTTTAGTAGGGTTAAGAAAGGACATCTGGGGGGCAAAAACAGAACCTTCCTAGTAGAATTCATGGTACTCAAGTCAGTCTATAATCTGAAAATACAGTCTAGCAATTATTCAGTAACCATACAAACACATTTTCACAGTTTTGTTGTTATTGGGTTTTCAAGTGTGAATGATTTTCTGAAAAATGCCCTCAGAGCTTAAATAAAAAAACTCCGACTCGCAGGAACAACATCATCTTAGTGCGGTTCCGTTCTTATCCCTAGTCTCATTTGGAAAGTATAAAGCAGAAGCAGTTATTGTTTTGGTTCCACCATTCTTAAAAGGTCTGGATTTATGATCTTACCTGGATGGGTCGGCCAACCCAAGAAAGTCCACCGCTAGGCAGTTGAAAATTGTCACAAGGTCTTCGAATCTCTCGGGAAGCTATATTTCTAACAATAAATTGTTTTTCTTATTTTACTTAACCTATTTTATTGTCAAATACATTATCCAACTATAAGCAATTCAAAAATAACAAGAAATAAAAACAGACGAAAAGAACCGTTCGAATAACCGAAATCAATTACTTTTAAGTTTTAAGCACTTATTTTCCGATTGACATCGCCTAATCAAAACTTTCTTCAGAACCTTTTTTTTTTAGAGCATTTAGTAATCAGCTTTCTAATGGTAACCTTCCGCTTACCAATATTCTCAACCGTTTTCGAGATATTAAGGAAAGTATACAAAGTTACAGACTTTTCATGTCTGTTAATAAAATATTTTATTCTAACCCTTCCTTAACTCCAAACGTAACCAAAATTTCAACATATTAGTTTTGATGAAATTTAAACATGCAGAAAATGTTTCAACTGAATCCCATGATTATAAGTACCCAAACCAAAAACGTTATTCAACAACAATTTTTCAAATTTTCTCGACAACGGTTAAAGCTATCGCCTTAAAAATGGTTTCATTCGTTTTTCTAGGCCTAGAAGCCTATAAAACGAGTAGTACTTGCAAGCATATGAAGTAAGCGGAACGATTTTTTTCGCGCGACATTCGCTCCAAAAACCATGTTCCGGGGGGCGGATTCTGCTGGTTAACGAACTTGACCTTTCAAATTAGACGAAATATTTTTGTACCAAATTTTAACAAAATCGGACTATTATTCGCTGACGTATGCCGCGAACAGACAAATATATATATATATATATATATATATATATATATATATATATATATATATATATACTGTGTGACTGGGACACACTGTATATTCATTCATAAATATTTTATTAAATTGTACTGAATTATATGTTTCTGTTTTATTACAAAATTTAAATGGTATATTTTGTTATCACAGTCATATTTATTTACAAGTCTTATTCTTTTTTTAAGAGTTTCAAAAATTTAAGATGGCAATCATGTCACTTTTAAAATTGTTATCAAAAATTAATAATTGTGATGCCCACAGAAAGCCTTTGTGGGGTTTTGAAGAAAAAAAAAGAGTTTATATTGTGTATATTTCCTCAATATTTCATATGTATATTATTAATATTATATGTACAAGAAAAATGTATATTTGCTCAAAAGAAAACATATTTACCCCCCCCCCCCCTCTCACTCTCTCTCTCTGTTGTAGGGATGACTAAGTAGTCCATTTTTATCAAACGACGAAAAATATTTGTTACAATCTGTCAAAATATGTTTTCCTTTTACACAGCTTTGTACCGCACAGTTCAAATTAAAAATTGTAAAAAAGAATTATTTTAATTACATTTTTTTAAAAATTCCATGGTTTCCTTTATGCCCGGGCTTGCCATTTGATATAGTAAAATTTACGTACTGTTCATGTTAGTATTCTAAAACTTACAAATCCATATCCTAAAAATCGGCATTTCGTTCCACTGTGCGTCATCCCTCACAAGTGCGTCAACCCTACTGCGCGGGAAGTGTATACCAATCAGAAGCCTGGAAAGACCGCCTACAACTCGACCAGTATAAATAGCCCCAGGACTAAAGTCAATATTTAATCTAAAAAGAAATCCTGAAGAAGCCTGTAGAATGTCTGGTGAAAGGTCGGTTTCATCTCATCGACGCGGTAACATCCAGAAGTCCTTAAAACATTAAGTAACATGGACCGTGGAAGTCTTAACGAATTATTTTTTAATTAATCCTGTGCACTTAGTAATATTTTTGGTTATAACTATTTAAATTACTAATTATCTGTATTAATGTTTTTCTATAATGGCTTAAATGTATGAAACAATAGCTGTCAACCATTCTATTGGTTTATGGATTTTAGGAAGCAATCGAGTTAATGGGCCACCCTGGACGAGCGTGGCTGTATCTTCTAGAGTTATTATGTCTGCAACTTTCCACCCGTCTCACACTGGTCCAGGTGGCACATTTAGCGAGGAAAAATTAAATCTCCTATAACTGTATATCAGAAACACACTATATCCAATAGGATAGATCCTATATGGGAAGGATAAAGACTGTATATGAGGAACACACTATATCCCATAAAGGATAGATCCTATATAGGAAGGATAAAGACTGTATATGAGGAACACACTATATCCCATATAGGATAGATCCTATATAGGAAGGATAAAGACTGTATATGAGGAACACACTATATCCCATATAGGATAGATCCTATATGGGAAGGATAAAGAGTGTATATGAGGAACACACTATATCCCATATAGGATAGATCCTATATGGGAAGGATAAAGACTGTATATGAGGAACACACTATATCCTATATAGGATAGATCCTATATAGGAAGGATAAAGACTTAAAACAACATTCAGCGCGGTTATTATAATCATTAATTATGAGGTTAGTGGGCATGAATATGAATTTGTGAGAAGTAATTTATACGGAATATTCACATTATTATTATATTACTATTAAATAATTATTATTATTATTATCCGTATTATCATTATTAGACAGACAGTAAACAATAGAAAATATTTTGACTATTAAATTATACTTTCAATATTCATTAATACTACTGTACTATGTTTTTTAAGATTTTTTTTGCTCTTAGAATTATCGTAAAATCGATTTTTCATATGAAATGTGTATACATTGCCAGAACATTTGTCCTGATTAGTTACGCGCATTTACGCATCTGATTCTTTCAAAATAGCTAGCAACGACTTTTGAAACCATTTTTTTAGTGGTTAGAAACCTGAAATGTTATGCATAACTTTTTATACTTTTTCCAATTTTTAATAGATATTTTAAGACCTGTTTAAAATAGTAAAATATGTTATTTTACTTGTGTAGAGTCCGATATAATGGCCAAAGAATAAATGAAAAAAAAAAAAAAAACAGTTTAGTCACCAAGTCAAAATATTACAGGCTAGTGTAGAGTCTGAGTAAATCCAATTTGGAGTTTTCAAATATCATTAGCATAATTAAACGTAGATATAGAAGTCCTTAATTTTGAGACCATAATCCAGAAAGACTTCTGTTTACATTACAATAGATTTTACATCGTTCTGTTGATATAAAATATTTCAATTTTTTCACGGTACCGACCCAGTCCACGTCATCTTGTAACATACTATGCATTTTATTGGTTTTACTGATCGCAATCAGCAATAATGGCCTAATGATTTTGATCAGATTTGATTAACCTTACTCCCTTCACTCTCCAAGTGGAGGGGTGGATTGCGTATCCGATTCTTACCTAAGGAGGTGCGGGTTCAGATATCGATGTGATTTTAAAGAAATTATGGGCTCGTTGAGAAAATTCCTCAGGGATGTCGGCGCTAATTGGGCCAGAAGTCGATGCGCAGTAAAAGAAATAAATAAATTATGTTTGGTTATTTTACTTTTAATTGATTGATCCTTCAATTTTAGTTTGTTATACGTGGACCTTATACAGTCCTCCATATTTCTGGTACACTCGCGCAGCGCTCATTAGACGCTCATTCAATACTTCCCAGAATGTCAACTAACCAGGGACCGAAAATAACTATTAATTTTTATTTCAAATGAGTTTCAATTAACCTTTAATTTTTATTTTTTGAAAATAAAAATAAAAATTTCATCGTAATTTATATATTTTATTATTTTTTTTTAAATTGTCTAATAATTTTTATTTCAAAAGCTTAAAAATAAAAATTATTTGTATAATGTTATTCAAAATTTTTTTTTATAAAAATTTGTAATAACAATTTTTTATTATTTTAACTTTAAACATTATTTTAAATGAAAAAAACAAAACAATATTAGTGCCATAATGAATAGATTTATTGATTTTAAGAGCTCGCACACATAGCGACTAATAATGAATAGAAACAAAAAACAAAAAAAAAAAAGTAATGCACAAAAACTAATTCTAGAACATACAATATATACTCATACAAATCAATTGAATTTAGACGAACTTTGATTCACTCACATAAACAAATTACTTCTAATAAACAAAAGGTTCCAAATCAAGCATTTACTTATTTGTTCCGAGGGTAAGAGATATTTAATAAATGAGTTTCACTTAACCTTTAATTTTTATTATTGGGAAATAAAAATAAAAATTCCATCGTAATTGATATATTTTATTATTTTTTTTAAACATTTTCTAATAATTTTTATTTTAAAAACTTAAAAATAAAAATTATTTCATAACAGTTATTCATTAATTTAAAAAATATAAATTATGAAGTAATTTTTTTGTCATAATTTTTAGGAAACATTTAATTTTTATTTCGGACCTTGCAACTATCCCATTAACTAATGTATAAACTTTTGTGGCGGGGACATTCCATTTTCTCTTCAATATGAAGTAAAAACCTCATCCAGTAACATCTATAATATTGTTGAGCAACTGTTTTAGTTGAAAGTTGATCAAGTCCATTTTCTGTAGTTTTCAGGAGAGAGAGAGTCATGAGATTTAAATATCTAAATTTATTGAGAAATTTATATTTTTGTAACAAATATAAATAATTATTAATTTTATGTTGACAATAATATTGAGTTATTTTTTAAGTATAGAAAATAAGGCTTACTCAGAGGGTCAATTGAACAACGAAGAAATACTCCTGTAGAACCATAAATAAGTACAGTGGCTTAATTAGTTTTTAGGAAATTAATTATCAACAAATTACATTGGGCATTGAACAAACCACGTTTTAAACGATATTAATTTAAATATATATCAGGTTTAAATAAAAACACAATTCTATACCCTAGAAATGAGAAATCAATTAGATTTTGAATCTTGAGAAACCAATGTTATTCTATTAAATTTATATAATTTGTAGTTTATTTTATTTAGATTAAAATGCAATATATGTATGTAATAATTATTAACATTATAATTTTTTTTTCTTTTTTTTTTACGGCGCATCGACAAATCTTGGCCATTAGCGCCGATTATAATTATTATTAACATTTTTATAAACTAGATTAAATTTTCCATTGACAATTTAATAGCACATTTTCTTATTTACTGGAATGCCATTTTTTGAGTATAATTTTCCAAATACATCTGGTCATTTTTTCTAATTTAAAAAAAAAAAACATTCAGGTGTCATATACATATATTTTTCATTATATATCTTTTCAACTCAAATACAAATTAGAGAAGATTTGAAATGCCCAGATTTTGGCCTCTTAGTGTGGAACACTGAACAAGAAAGTAACAATGAAGAGCATGATCATAGGAGGTGTAGAATTTGTAAGTAAGAGATATAATTTAGGTGTCATATAAGATAGGTTTCAACTCAAATATAGATTAGAGAAGATTGGAATCGGCCAGATTTCGGGCTCTTCGTGCGGAACGCTGAACAAGGAAGAAACAATAAAGAGAATGCGCCTAGGAGGAGTAGAATATGTAAGTAAGAGGTTCACTTTAGCTTCCGACTATCGAGGTCAAACTCATCGGCCCACTTGGAAAGAATACCTTCCATTTGGTGCTCAGGACACATGTAAACCCCGTTCGAGGCCGACCTAAGACAATATTTGCTGGAAATCCAATTTCTCCTCAACCCCTGTAGCTAGTGCCAGCCCAAAACTCCTCGAGCCTTTGTTCACAATGCATATCCCTTCCCTTTTATTTTTACTATTTTTGTTATATTTTTCTAACCAATTTGCTTGAGAGCCAAATATGAAGACAATAAAAATTGTTCTGATAAATAATGAAAGACACCTACATACAATCGTTGAAAACCCTTTTGAACTCAGATGGCCCGTTAACCGGATTTCAATAATTCCAGCTATTGCTAGGTGGTGGAATTTGACTTTCACTAAGATAAATAGGAATGCAAAACTGAGAACTACGTTTTATTGGCTAAGGATTTCAGGGACGTAGCCCCATTTTCAAGCCCAATGGTCCTTACTCAGCCAAGCCTTCCCCCTGGCCCTAACTGGGTCTAGGAGCAACCCTCGGAATATGAGGCTAAGACCCTGAAAACCTTGGCCAATAAAATGTGCAGTGGACATTTTGGAATCGTATTATTCGTTGTGGATTTAAATTAATTGTTGTTCAATTGGATATTATGGTGTATAAATCTCATTTGTATTGCCGTTAACACACGGCTCACTACTACTTGCACAGATTCACAATTCGGCGATCCATGCCCCTCATTACTATTATGGACTTTTGCATCCGCGGAACCGTCCGCTCATTATTTCTAACTTTGGTGTATCGATCTGCCTTCCTTTCATATGCACGTTTCCCAGTTGACAATTCTACTGGACACCAATGAACCAATCGTTCAAGCCGATTGGTGTTTTTGGTATTTCCTGTCCTCATTAAAAGTGATACCAATCGATTAGCGGCGATCCGTGCACTGAGGAACTAATGCGCCTTGCGCTAATTTTTTTAGACGTTTTTGTGAGTTAGGGTTGGCTGTTAGATATGTACGATAAGCCGCAAGGTCATTATGCCCTAGAGGGCCTCTTCCGAAGCTTACCAAATTCTCTACATAACAAAATATGTAAAATGTGAAACAATTTTTGGTTAGTTGTCACATAGATATTTCCGATCGGGACTCAAAGAGACCAAGTGAGCAATTTCCACTACTGTAAGTTAGGGGCGCCTAAAATCTAACTTCTCTTCATTTCATTGGATTAACTGCTTTAATTGTCCACAAAATATTAACTATATTTATTCCAGGCTTTCTAAATGATAGTAGAGATAAGAAAGTTATGGACACGCGCTAAGATGACACACTTCCTGCGGGTCGGACATTTTTACTTCTGACGCCTTGGATCCGACTACTCTTTTTTGTTAACGCCAATTGTGTCTTCACTGTGCCCTCACGTCCGTACTATTAACATCGGTTGTCGTTTCGATAAGATTGTTAACGTCGTTTGGAGGTTGAGTGAGGGAAATCTTCATTACTAATAAAGAGGATTTCTGCTTTGGCGAACCGTACTCAAAGTAGTCAAACCCGAATTGATGGGTTGACCAGCCGTAAACAGCTTAAAACTAAAGATGATTGGCTCAAACACCAGCTACTTTCTTATAACTACTCACGTTTGCAGATATCAGAGTCGAGTCAGGAAAAAATTAGTAATACTTTTCTGACTCCAGAATTTGGCAAACGGCTTTCTTCTCTTAATAAAGGGATTTGATAAATGATAGTAATAATTTGGTCTGATTTCAGAAAAATAGCTCGATCAAACAACTGTGCATAAAAAATGTCAAACTTTTCAAATAGCGTTAATCGTACTTCGCGTGGTCTTAACGTACTCCTCCGTGAATAATGATAATAAAAATGAATAATTTTCCTTTCTTCTCGGAAAAACGGATTAACTTGTCAGCAAAGTGTGTTTCTGAAAATTATGTTCCAATCAACTCTCTAGTATCAGGTTTTCCCTGTACAATCGTGCAACAGTTGTATTAACATACTAAAAAAAAAAAAAAAAAAAAAAAACAAAAAAAAAAACAGTCCCGTAACAGGCCACAAGGGCCCAGAGGGGCAGATACTGTAGAGGTATCTGATTCTTGACCATACGGCACACTAGGGAGATAGTGTGGTCAATACTATGCTCCGGCCGCCTGATTTTCCCCTTGGCTGCTTCGACTGCTAGAGTCATTAGCACCCAAGGTACCCATTATTAATTAAATTAATTAAAGGCTGGGTGAGCCTAGGGGCGATCTGGGACCCCAAATCCAACCCTCGAACGGCAGCACTAGAAGAAAAAATCTTTAGTGCGCGCTCGGGTTTTCAACCTGGTCCTCCAGTTCATTAGTCGAGTGCTCCACCACTGAGCAAACCTCGTCCCCATTTAACATACTAAGTATGACAATAATTTGTCATGATCTTTTCTGAACATAGAATAAGGCTCCTTCTCAAATTGCCTATCCACGCTCCTTAAGTTTTGCCATTTAAATTCGGGACACCCTGTGTATATATATATATATATATATATAGTTTTTGGGTCCTAATTGGCTATTCCGGATAGCGTCATAGGTGGGGTTTTTTTACTCCAAATAGAGGAAGGATACGTGCTAAAATATCTTTTGCGTTGAGCAAAATTATTATGCCATGTGTACCGGCTATCTTGAAGACCTCAACAAGACATAACTTCGAGAGCACATAAGTGTTTTTTCTTCTTACAAAAGGCAGTCTACGGAGTAGCGGATCCACCTCCTGGCTGAGCATAAGATTTCCACTTAGCGTTCTTATCTTCCGCCCCAGTCCTCTCATTTCGCGCTCTCTTCATCAGATGGCAATATACTTCTATTGTCTAGTGCAGCGGTGTCGTACGGAATTCTATTCTGAGAGAAGCACGAACAAATATAATAGTCCGTCGGCCCGTGACATTTTATGCAACGATTTTTAAGATTCTTCATTTTTTCACTATTGATTGTACAAGTCTTAACTAGAACAGTGCCACTTGTCAGCTGGCTAGGTAGCGGTGGGTTTGGCTGCGGGGGCGTTGCAAACTTCGGAAAAATATGAAAATGTGAAACGATTTTAAGATTCATGAAATTTCTTGGAGAGACACCTTATATTATACAATAATCATTGGCACTTGTCAGCTGGCCGGCCAGCGGTGGACTGCTTGTCAGCTGGGGGTCTAAACTTGACAAAAATACGAAATTCTGAAACGATTTTAAGATTGCTGAAATTTTGGTGGTTACTAGTATTTGTAGTGAGATTAACAAAAAACATTGTCAGCTGCTCATATCTTGGTGGAAAACTTGTCAGCTGGGGGGTATAAGCGCTGAGCACATGGCGCGCGCTCCGCTTTATACCGCCAGCTGACATCTTTTCCACCCACATATAAGCAGCTGACAATTTGTTTCGTCAATCTTATTACGAATACTACCTACTAGCAAAATTTCAGGAATCTTAATATAGTTTTTGACTATTTAATAGCGAAAGCATGCTTATATTGATTACAACTTCTGAATATATTGATTGTAAATGAATATTTTTATTATCAACGTTAAAATATATTATGTATTTGCATTAAGGTAAGATGAAAAAATATGTCATTTATTTGTATAAAATACATAGCACATAAAAAATGTTTGCCTGTGAATGCGTGAAAATCAGGCAACGCTTGGCACAGTGTTTCGCCTAGTGTTAAAAATAAGTTATTTTTTTTTTTTTTTTTTTTTTTTTTTTTTTTTTTTTTTTTTTGGTGCATCTACTACCGAGGTCATTAGCACCAAATAGTGAATTGTTTCATTTTTAACATATGATAAAACAATTCTAACGAGGCTTAATGTAAAAGCCAAGTTTATTTATAACTTACTTCTAACTCTAATACTAAAAGTACTATGTACAAAGTGCGTTAGTTCCCTATTAGCATATATCGGAACTAACATTAATCCTAAATCTAAGCCTAAAGAGTATATTTACATATTTACATTTCAAAACACATTCACGATTATACACATGAAACAGAACACACACACACACACACACACACACGCATAATAAATACAGCTATACTCTACATTCATACCAACACTAAGACTAAGCACACTCATACAATAAATACTTCCACTCTTACAAGATAAATAGATTAAAATAATATATAATATATACAGATTTAGAATATTTAATCATTACTCAAC
The DNA here is from genome assembly GCA_946811695.1 of Gonocerus acuteangulatus. Lineage (NCBI taxonomy): Eukaryota > Metazoa > Arthropoda > Insecta > Hemiptera > Coreidae > Gonocerus > Gonocerus acuteangulatus. The sequence continues at coordinate 70,814,435 of OX328132.1, read as the reverse complement.
CTAAATCTGGTTATAAAGCTTTAGTTCTTTTAAATATTCTATTAATTTTTTCACAGACGCTTCTCTTTTCGACAACAGGTCCTTCAGGGCAATTGGGAGTAGATGTCGCTCCCTAGCCTCTCGGAGTGCTGGGCAGTCCAGAAGAATATGCCGAACATCGAGAATGCCGTCACATTTCTCACACTGTGGTCGGCGTCTTCCCACCAGATGATGCCCATGCGTGAGGCGGGTATGGCCGATCCGTAATCGGGTTATTACCACGTCCTCACGCCTGTGCACACCAGCAGTCAGACTTCCAGTCATGACGCCATCCTCGATGTTCTTTAGGAATAAATCTTTGTTACTGTATTCTTCTTGCCACTTTTTCTTAACGAGGTTTTTCAGGAATAGTTTTTGGTCGTCCAGATGAACTGGATAGGCAGGATCCTCTGTTGCAGATGATGCCTGCCTTGCCAGCTCATCGGCTTTTTCATTCCCTTCAATATTGACGTGTCCTGGCACCCACAGGAATGTTATCACATTTCCCCGGAAAGTGAGGTCATTAATTAATATTAATATTTCAAGTAATAGTGAGTCTTTAGTGAATTTATTTTTCATTGTGGCAAGAGAGCTATGAGAATCAGTACACAATAAGAGATTCTGTTTCTCATAATGTTCACATTTTTCTAATGCTATTTTTATAGCTATTAACTCCGCATGGAAGATACTAGTATTTTTATGTAGAGGGACTGCAAACTGTGTTTGGTTATCGATGAATACACCACACCCAGTACCTGTTGCCGTTTTGGAGCAATCTGTGAAAATTACAAGATATTCTCTATAATGATGTAGTCTTTCATGGAAAATCGTTTTGTATATGGACGAAGCTGTGTCTTGTTTCCCGAAACGAGCCAGCGTGAGGTCTATTTGAGGGTCCGGGAGCATCCATGGACTCACGATCGGTGTTCGCACATCCATTAGATGCACCCAGGCCCCGCCATAATTACACAAGGTTTCTTGTGCCCTCACTACTAATGGCCTGGTTACAGATCGCCTAAAACTAAATTCGTTTGATATAATATTATTTTTCATTGTTGCTTGCATAAAATGACCAGTTTTTGCTCGTACCGATAAAGCGTAAGAGAGCATCATTAGATTTCTTCTATGCTCGGGAGGCAAATGGCCTGCTTCCACATAGATAGAATCTAATGGGCTCGTACGAAAAGCTCCGATCGCAGATCGCAACCCTGCATTATACAGCCTATCAAGCTGTTTGAGCCACGATCTGCGAGCAGAGCCATATACAGCACATCCATAATCGACTCTGGACCTAATTAGAGCATCGAATATCTTTAACAAAATAGATTTCTCCGCACCCCACTGCAATCTTGACAAGGCCCTTAACACATTCAAAGACGACTCACATTTTTGGATGGTATGATTTATGTGGGGTTTCCACCTTAGTTTGCTATCCATTATTAGCCCCAGGAATTTATGTGTTTCTGCGAAGATTACCTCACAATCACCCAGCGTTAGGTGTGGATGATTGTGAGGTCGCCGAAGCCTACAGAAGTGTAGAGCCACAGTTTTCTCCACAGAAAACGTGAACCCTCGTCGGGTCGCAGTATCGTAAACCAGGTCAACTGCCTCCTGTAATCTGTCGGCTCCAACAACTTCCGCTGGATGGGTCTCAAAGAGAGCGAGGTCATCTGCGTAGAGAGATCGACCAATTTCTGCATCTATGTTGTCAGCTATGCCATTTATTGCAACAAGAAACAGGGTGACGCTGAGGATCGATCCTTGTGGAACTCCGGTTTCCTGCACCTTCATGGAGGACAGGGCGTTGCCAATTCGTACCCTGAAGGTTCTTCCTGACAGGAAGCACCTCAGGAAAAGAGGCAATCTGCCCTTGAACCCCCATCCATGCAGACGTCGAAGAATGTCATGCCTCCATGCTCTGTCATACGCCTGTTTCATGTCGAAAAAAATGGCTGTCATATGTTGGCGGGAGAAGAATGCTTTTTGAATATTATGCTCCAATAGTGATAACTGGTCTTGAGTCGAAAAACCTTGTCTGAATCCAGCTTGGTATTGCGATATGAGATTACGTTTTTCCAATCCGTGTACTAACCGATAGTTCACCATGGACTCCAGGAGCTTTCCCATGCAACAGAGAAGTGAGATGGGTCTATAGCTTCCTGGATTCATAGGGTCCTTACCGGGTTTCAGGATTGGAACAATAATCGATTCTTTCCAAGCAGCAGGAAACTCTCCATTGGTCCAGAGTCGATTATACAATTCGAGCATCTTACTTTTCCCTTCTTCTGGTAGATTTTGCAACATTTCATAGGGCATTCCATCGCATCCAGAAGATGTTTTCTGGGATGCAGCCTGGAGAGCCCTTTTAAATTCGTCCATTTTAAATGCAGTATTATAGTCTTGGGAGATGTCGTCTACCGGTCCGAAGTCTAGACGAATAGCCTCCTCAGTGTCCTTAATACGTCGGAAATCTTCCGTATAAAGTTCTAGGCCAAATGCGGAGAAGAAATAATCAGCAAACACATCAGCGACATCTTGTGCGTCGCTGATGTAATTGCCCTCACTGAACAGAGTAGGGGTTTGGTTTCTTGTAGTCCTTCCCCCCATTGCTCTAATTTTCCTCCAGACTTCGGACGGGGACGCATCTTTTGTCATAGTGCTAACATAAGAGGCCCATGAATCCCTTTTTTTCTTTATTTTTAATCGACGCTCAACTGCTCTAGCCTTCTTAAATGCTATCAAGTTAACCTCGGAAGGATGCCTTTTGAAGCGATTAAACGCTTTCTTTTTAGTTCTGTTAGCCTCCCAACATTCCTCATCCCACCAAGGTACTGGGATTTTCCTTGGGTAAGATGAGGTAAGAGGGACTGCCTTCCGTGCGGCATTATTAATAGATTTTGATAGATCTTGCAGCGCCTTTTCTGTTGTATCTGCTGAGTCGGGAACAACAAACGATTCCCTGAACTTATCCCAATTAGCCTTTTTTACATTCCATTTCTTCGGTTTTCTATGTTCGTTGTATCTGCCAGCCAAGGTAACTAGAATGGGGAAATGATCTGATCGGTGCAGATCACTCAGAGTATTCCATGACAAGTGCCTTATTACAGAGGTGCTCGTGATAGTAAGATCTATTGCATCTAGCGATCCTGATGATTCACAAAAATGTGTCGGAGATCCATCATTAAGGACCAGGAGCTCCATCTCCTCAAGCATCTCATAGAGTGGACGACCTTGAGGAGTAGAGCGCCTTGATCCCCACACAACGTGGTGTGTATTGAAATCTCCGAGAACTATAACAGGTGGAGGTAATTGCTCAATTATATTTTTAACATCTCTAACGTCGTAAGCTCTGCCGTCTGGGAGATACAACGAACATATACTAGCATCAATCGGAAATTTCAGTCGAGCAGCGACTGCTTGTAGACGTGTGTCTAATCTTATAGGCTGAGCACCAAGGCTTTCCAAGGTGTACAATGCCACACCTCCGTGGCTTCGCCCACCCGGGAAAACCGTTGGCTCTTTGTGGACACAGTCGTACCCTGCCAAAGGCCTGGCATGACCCGCAGAAAATTTAGTTTCCTGAAGGGCCAAGACCGATGGGGTGTACGTTTTCAATAAGAAGCGTAGCTCGTCGCTGTGCTCAGAAAATCCTCGTATATTCCATTGAATAAATTTGTTAAGTTGGGACATGTTAAGAATATATGTCGATTGTCATTCCTCCGACTCAGCAGACTGTTTCTTTCGCCCACGTTTTCGTCCTTTGGGCCAACCTTTCTTTTTATTTTTTACAGGCGAGAACAGACCACCACTCTCATCTCCCGTATCATCGACGCCATCCGCGTCAGAGATCGAGGCAATAGGCAGTGGGTCACTCACGCCTTTTTCCACAAATTTAGGGGGAATTTTATTCCCTATATCATTGTTCTCACCCACCGAAGTGGATGAGGTAGAAGGGTGGAATATGGGAGGGGGAGGGGTGGGGATGGATGAGAGAGGAGGCAGGGAGAGGACTGATGAGGGCAAGGGGGGCTTAGGAAGGGGATTGGGGATAGGAGAAGGTTTAGGGGGATTTAAGGGAGGTTGAGAAGGAGTTAAATTTTTACATTTTTTGTGTTCGCCAGTTTTTGGAGTTTCTTTTAATATTTTGTCACTTTTAACAGCACTAGAGTAAGTGCCTCTCCAGGCATATGAAGTGCTATTCACTAATGCTCGCGCTTGAGGAAATGTCAGTTCTTTAATTTCAGTTCTCATTCTCATTATTTTTTTTTCTATTTTGTATTCCATGCATTCTCTTGATCGTGAATCATGGGGCCCATCGCAGTTCGGACATTTGGGGGGTGACGGACAAGGATCAGCACTATGTGATGGATAACCACAAGTACAAATCTCCTGTGCCGATTTACACCGTGCAGCCGAATGTCCAAACTTCTGGCACTTGAAACATCTCAGAGGGGGAGGAATATAAGGGCGAACTTTTAGCTTATAAAATGCCGCTTGGATGCTGGAAAAGATCTCAGGCTGGTCAAACGTAAGCATCACGCTTCCCGTAAACTCCAGCCTTTCTGCACCACCGTTCGCAGGCCCTCTCTTAAGAAAAAATCTGCGAACAGCGATGACTCCCTGGTCTTTTAGTCCCTCTAATATTTCATCGTCAGTTGCGTGTTCTAAGTCGAAACAAGTTATCATGCCTCTGGATGAATTCAGTGTCTTATGCAATTCAGCATTGACACTGAAAATACCCAGAGTCTTAGAGTTTATGATCTTGTCGGATTGCTCCTTGCTAGCCGCCTCAACCAGCAATGAGCCACCCGACATTTTACTCAGTCCGACTACTGTCCCATAACTTTGTGCTACTAATTTATTAATAAGAAACGGGGACACTTTTGTAAATGTGTCTCCCTCCGCCCTACTTATAACGATAAATTTAGCAAATTTCGGGGTTTTCGGAATAGACATTTCCTCGATCGCTCGTTTTTCCCCTCGCTTTGTCCGCTTTTTCTCGGGAGACTTTGTTGGCGTTGTATATGGCTCCAAAGTATACCGAGAAGAAGGGGAAAGTGAGACTTTACGCTCTTGATGCTGGTTCTTACTTTCTGCAACCAGATTTAAAGATGCATTAGTCCCAGGAGCACCCTCCGGTGTCCCTAGGGTCAGATGTTGAGTAGATTTGGATAGGTCCGTGTTCATGCTAAGGTCACTCAGGGGGGCCTGCTTACCCTCTGAGGTATCCGATAAGGGGAGTCCGGCTGTTTCCATTTTAGTACTTGTAGGAAATTAATATTTTAGTGACTCAGACCCCTAATCCTCGTCACCGAGTCTGCTGGTGGGGCTGCCACCTAGGCCGGCAGACCGGCACAGTTCCTCCCGAAGGAGAGGATCCGCTCAGCAGGGGAGGTGTCCCTGCTTCATCGCGGATCCCCGCCTCTGCTGTTCGCCGTTCTTATGGGTTCACCAAAAGAACGTTGCCCAGGGGGTACCACGGGGAGATCAGCAGTAGGCGTTGACGGGAATCAGGTATACTAGGAGATGCTAAGCAGTGGAATAGGGCACTATAGCTTAGCAGAGCTCGCATAATAAGTCGGACGGCTCCCATATCCGCACGTCCGCTCCAGCAACCCTTTAGCCCGCCCATTTACCCCCCAAAATAAGTTATTATTCTCTAAATAGTTTGGTTTGTTCACGTTCCCATATTCATCCAAATTTTTAACATCTAATAATAACATGAATAAAATGTACACATGTAAATGGTTTGATGGCAAACAATTACCTCCAGTAGCTGAAATGATTGTTCGAGATCAGTAATTCACTGAAGATATTAAAATTATTCATTTTCTTTGCTTTATTAATGTTTCATAATTTTTTTCAATACCAATAATTAGTATTTTCACATGAGAGACAGCAGGATGACCTCACAAACACTACAAATATCGAAAGTTAATTAATTAAAAAGTTTTATTAGGTAACTATTATTATTATAAATAAATTATATAATAATTTTTACAGTATTTTATACAAATAAATAATATATTTTTTCATCATACCTTAATACAAATCTATACAAATAATACAATTCTAACGGATCGCTGTCTGTATTTAGAAGATGGGGAAAAATACTATTGGGGACCTTTATCAATGCAATAGTACCCAAAACAATGATTTTTAAAATTTTTGCCTGCTTGTCTGTTTATCTGTGCGCGCTAATCTCAGAAACGGCTTATCCGATTTAGTTGCAGTATTCACTAATATATTGTGGTACTTTTCACTTAACATTTAGTGTTTGTTTCATGCGAATCGGTACATAAATAAAAAAAGTTATGCAAATGTAAAGAATCACGTCCAACATTTCATGAACTATCGTTAATTCGATACACACCAGAGGATTTTTTTTTTAACGAAACTTTGTATATAGTATTCTCTTAGCAAATGATTTAACGAGTTCCTTAACCAGAAAAATTGGTTCATCTGGAGGAGGGGTTTACTCCGGACCCAAAGTCGCTCGGACGAAACTCGATATTCGTTTGTGGAAATATTAATAGAAAAATATGTTGTAAATAAAAATTAAATCGGTTTATTAGGAGGGGGGTTCATTCTGGACCCGATTTACCAACTTACCACTACTAGCCGTAATCTATCTTCACATATAATAAAATTCTAACGGATCGCTGTTTGTACATGCAAGATATATGAGTAAAAATACTTTTGGGGGCCTTTATCAAAGCAATTGTACCCAAAACAATGATTTATAGAATTGTTGTCTGTATGTTTGCTGTGTCAGACACTCTATACACACTACAGTTAAACAATCCTTAAGAGGTCGAGAGCTTCTTTTAGCAATCCTAGCAGCCTGTATGCTTGATCCCCGATGGCTATACCTCTAATATCGAGTAGGTATAAATCTACTGTAAAGTGGATTGAAAAAAAAAAAAAATACCTATACGACGATGTTTGACGGCGAACAATTCCGTCGAGTAGTTGATATGATTATTCGAGGTCAGCAATTCACTGAAGATATTAAAACTATTTATTTTCTATGCTTTATTAATGTTTAATCATTTTATCAATAACAATAATTAGTGGGGTCTCCCGTAGTCTAGTGGCTAGCGTGCTAGATTCATAAGCGGGAGATGGTGGGTTCGATCCCCACCGGCGCCAGAAATTTTCTCATCTCAGGGCTCGCTGAGAAAATCGCTGGTTGCACCCTGGACGTCGGCGCTAATGGCCAAGATTTATGTCGATGCGCCGTGAAAAAAAAAGAAAAAAAAATTATAATGTTAATAATTATTACATACATATATTGCATTTTAATCTAAATAAAATAAACTACAAATTATATAAATTTAATAGAATAACATTGGTTTCTCAAGATTCAAAATCTAATTGATTTCTCATTTCTAGGGTATAGAATTGTGTTTTTATTTAAACCTGATATATATTTAAATTAATATCGTTTAAAACGTGGTTTGTTCAATGCCCAATGTAATTTGTTGATAATTAATTTCCTAAAAACTAATTAAGCCACTGTACTTATTTATGGTTCTACAGGAGTATTTCTTCGTTGTTCAATTGACCCTCTGAGTAAGCCTTATTTTCTATACTTAAAAAATAACTCAATATTATTGTCAACATAAAATTAATAATTATTTATATTTAAATTTGTTAAATATAAAAAAAAAAAACAATAATTAGTATTTTCAGCTGAAAGACACCAAGAAGAGGATGACCGCACAATTACTGCGGGGGGGGGGGTTGATGATTCTGAAGGTGCAGAGTCAGAATCAGAAAACGATTGACTTTCTTTTTATTATTATATTATTAAGTGTCTTTAGTATACTATTATTATTATTATGATTAATTGTATAATACTTTTTTATTACCAATACAGTATTTTATACAAATAATTGACATATTTTTTCATCTTACATTAATGCAAATACATAATATATTTTAACGTTGATAATAAAAATATTCATTTACAATCAATATATTCAGAAGTTGTAATCAATATAAGCATGCTTTCGCTATTAAATAGTCAAAAACTATATTAAGATTCAGTAGAGGGATAATAGGGTTTCTGGCGCAGTCTTCAAAATTCCCTATTTCCCCGAAAAAACCTGATCATCGATTTTTGTAGGATTTTTCATTTTTATCTCAAACATCTAATTTTTTTAAAAAATATACATTTTCTAACATATTTCTTTAAAACCTAACAAATAAAAAAAAATACATATTTTTAACATATTTCTTTAAAACGATACAAAATTGGGATCACCCCCAAAAAGTAAAAATATTATATAATTAATTTAATTATTATTTCCATTTGTTACAAATGTATTTATTTCTTAACATGAGGAAAACATTGGAATAATTTAAAAGGTCATTTGTAGAGATGCAATCTGGCTTCAGTTTCCCTTGTACATACGTCACCTGACCTTGGATTGCTCGAGCTCGAACAATGTCCTTGGATTGCTCGGCTCCAAACAATACTACACAGTTTTTCCTCGTTGTGATTAATTTCTCTTGATTGTATTTTTTACATCCAATGGTATACTATTTATGGTATACTTATTTCTGTTCTTTCTTCAATATATATATGTTGTTTAAGCCAAAGATTTAACTCCTCACCATGTTTTCGTTTAGCTCGCGTTGATTTCTTGAATAAACTTAGTAATAAATGTTTATGCGTTGCCGGTATTTTTAAAGATCCATCAACTACTCTTTTTTTAACTCCATCGAAGTCTTTCTTAGATTCTTCTAGAATTTTTATTAATGTATTTGAATCCTTAATAATTTTATCTATTTTATAATTCATGATCGCTCTACACTAAACTCGACGGACTCCCGAGAACTACTGACGGTTGTTATCATGTTGTTTTATCCTCCTTCTATTTCAAGGGTAGAGGAAAAATGAACAAGTTCTATCATCTATTCTGAGAACATACTTTGTCTATTATCTGTACTGCTAACATACTAAACTTCTAATATATCGTTTTTAAGAAAATCGTATCTAATTTTTTTCTCAGATAAAATAACCACGTATATATTTGTACCTCCAGGAACTACATTATGAAAATCAACATTCAGAATAATATTATTTTTACTATTTGAAATATTAATTGGTCCTTTTCTAACATCTATTACATATAAAGGTCTATTTTTTATGAAATCATCAGGACCATAAAGCATATTCATATTTCCGATATAAGACCTTTTATAATCTTTATACATATCATATAATAATGAATAATTGTTCTCTTTAATATCTAAATTTAACATTTCTTCCGGATAATATGTTTCATTAATTTTAACTCTAATATTTCTAACATCAACATGGTCAAATTTAGAAGGATCTTTCTTTTGATCATTTCTTCTCGATGTTTGGAATCCTACAATTATGAATTTCGGTTTATCAATGTTTCTATAAATATTAGTTATATCAAAACTTAAATTTGATCCCATAATACCAGTTTTTTCAATACACTCCCAAGTTTTAAATACAAATTCTTGTGTTCCACCAAACTTGTCCATCTCATTAATTAATTCAATTTTTGAAGGTGTTGAATACTCTATGATAGGAACACGTAAATAAAAATCAGTTATTGTAATTTTACCTGTAGGTGCATAAGACTTTTCATCTGCTTGAAGTGATAGAAAAATCCCGTCATCATCAGTGTTTCTAAGAAATGTTATTAAAAATCCTCCTTTGTATATTGGTATGTTTATACCTCCAAAATATCCTAATCCTAAATCGTTTAAGGTTCCACAATAATTAAATTTTCCGTATTTATGATCACATTTCACTGCACCATTCATTTTAGACAAAGTTTCATCTTGAGACAGTGATATCGTATGTTTTACAGTACTTATAATACCTGGATCTTCAATTCTATCAATTAATTTGTTATGTTTTTTTACTTCTATACTTCGAAATAAGAAAGGAATAAAATTATCTATTAATTTAGTTCCCGAATTCATACCATAGTGTTCACCATCTTTGGCATTGAAAGAACCTGAAATAACAAACTGAAAATGGGAACTTAAAAAATTATCACCAACATCGATTAAGAATTCTATTCTCTGATTTTCTTTATTAAAATTCAATTCGGTATTATTCGATGGGAAAAAATGTTTAAATTGTTGTTTTTCTATATTAGGATTATATTTTGAATACATCTCCATTTATTAAGATAAAAAATCGTTATAATTTAAAAACTAGTTTATAATTATTAGACCCCGTCTCAGTGACGAGGTTTGAAAATTTAAAAAACATAATTTATTAATGAAGGTACAGTATCAACATTAAATCTATTTTTATAATATTTCGAAAATTCTTCATAATGTTCTTGTTTAAATTCATTTGATATATCAGTTCTTTCGAAAATTATTATCCAATTAACCAAATGTTTATATTTTATTAAAGTATCTGGAGAAAACTTTTGATAAAAAGACATAATGTTCCAATCAAATAATGAGTAATAAAACTCGATCTTTTGTTCATCAATTTTCTGATATCTCGAAATGATTTTCCAATCTATTTTATTTGAAAACATTCCTAATTCTTCTAATTTAAACGGATGGTATTGTGAAACAAGTTTCCAATTTAATTTATTCTGAAATACAATTAAAAATTCTGTTGTTAAACCAGGAAATGAAGATATTTCATCCCAATCATTATTTTGTGTTGTCTCCATTTATTAAGAAAAAAAAATTAATTCTTTTTTAATATTTCTACTTCTGTATCATTTTTTTCATTTAGTGATGTTTTAGACTCTTCTTCCGTATCAATTTTTTCATTTAGTGATGTTTTAGACTCTTCTTCCGTATCAATTTTTTCCCATTCATTCGGTGACATTTTTACTCTTCTTCTTTTCATTATCTTTTTTTCCAGTTCTTCTATTTTATTGTTTAAATCATTCAATATTTGTTCTACTTGTGGGTAATAACTATTATATAAATATCGGGAAAATGTTTGAAGATGTTTTTCTAACTCTGTTTCTGTCAAATATTCTTCCATTTTGTTCTTTATATCACTATCAACTTGTACTGGTATAACATCACTAATTAAATCCTGAGTGAGTTTTTTCATCTTTTCATCTAAATCTTCTTTAGTTGTATATTCAAATAATTTCTCATCGATGATCTCTTCAAATTCTTTTGTATCAGTTGTTCTTTTATCTCTTTTATTTTCATTAATTGCCTTCTCTATCATCGTTTTCACTTGTTTCATAATAACTACATCATTATTATCTCTTCCTTCTGAAACACTGACAAGTCTTTTTTTATTAAAACCAATATAACTTTTAGTAAATGTAAACAATGAACCGATAATTTCATCAACTTTTACTTTTAATTCATTCTTTAATTTATTATTTAATTCATCTTTTAATTTTGTTTGAAATGTTGAGAATTCTGTTCTAAAAGAATTTGAAAGTTCATTTACAATATCACTTTTCAATCTCGTTTTATCAACAGTATTATATTCTGTAAAAACAATTTGACTTCCAAAAACATCAAATTTTAAAATAGCTGTTGAATTAGTTTCCATTTCTGTCTATTTATTACATTTAAAATTTCATCGAAAGATATTCCATCCGAAAACATTTTAAGAACTAACAAACATAAATGTCCACAAATAGGTGGATCATTAATTTCTTGAAGTCTGTCTTCATTATATATTAAATTATCTTTTCCCAAATATATAACTAATTCCTTTGATGGATGTAAGTTTCCATATGAATTAAAATAATATTTTTTATTTCCATTTTTATAATAAGAAACCCAGTGAGTACCATTTCCGAAAGAATTATCAATGTTTACAATTCCACACTCAATATTTCTAGGATGTTTCGGAAGTTCATCTTTCATAAAAACTCCTCTAAAATGTTTTATGTTTAACTTCTTAACGATATTCTCGATATCAAAATTAGATAAAGGAGTTATTTTTTTTTTTTAACTGTTACAAGTTTTCCTCCCTGTTTCTTTTCCATTTCTTTATTATGTCTTGTTTGTTCTTCTATTAGTTTATCTTTATATCTTTTATCGATAACCGAGTTTGCAATAGAACTTGCTCCACTCGCTAAAGCAGCTAAAGCTCCTAATCCTGCAAAAATTAAAGGAAGTATTCCACCATCTTTTTCATTTTCTCTTAATTGTTTATATGTTAATTTAATTCTAGTTCCCTTTCCGTCTTTAGCATTTCTGTTAATCTTATCGATCTGTCTTTGAGTTAACAAAATTGAATTATTTCCTTTTTTTGTATCGATTGTAACATCAGTTTTCTTTTTTACAGCACCAATAATTTTAGATTTTTGACCTTCCGTTAGTGAAATTTTAAAAGGTTTATACTCACTCATTTTCTTTAATTTATAATGAATAAAAAAGAATATAAATTCTTTCTACTGGAAATTTTTGCAGGATTTAAAAATGTTCGTTTCTAATAAATGGAGGGGATTCTAAATATTCTGAACAACAAACTTAACTATAATAATAAAGAAATATTTATGATTTTAGATGAAAATAACGATCCTTGGTTTAAAGCTAGAGATATTGCTGAATTATTAGAGTATAAAAAAATAACCAAAGCATATAATCTTGTTGATGAAGAACATAAAACAAATCTAAATCTTATTTTAGAAGGGTGCTCCTTAGAAGAGCACTCTTCAAATATGCAAGCACATACTATTTTTATTAACGAATTAGGTTTATATTCTTTGATTATGAAATCGAAATTACCTCAAGCAAAAGAATTTCAAAAATGGGTTTACAATGTTATCAAAACAATTAGAAAAACAGGGGAGTATAAATTGAAGGAAGAATTATACAGTAAAGACAAAATTATAAAAAAGAAAGATGAAAATTTAAATAATAAAATAACAAATATCAAATCTGATGTTGTACCTAAAACTAAAGATGAAAAATTAAGACATTTTTTCCTATTATTTAAGTTAAACGACTATGAATGTGAATATAGTTATTATGTTATAAGATGTCAAAAAGTATATTTAAAAAGAGCTGTTGATAAAATAGTTTTAGAACATCAAGATTGTGAGGAGATAATAAAATTCTATGATCCAAATAGTGTTAATTTATATTCTAGAATAAAAGAAAAATTAAAAAATGATTTAGAATTTCATGGTAATTATTTTAGAATAAATAATGAAGAATTTAGTGAGGAATATCTAATTATAAAAATAGAGGAATTACACAGTGAAAAAGAAATTTAATTCACAACATTTTTTTTATTTATCCAAGTATTATGTGAATTATCAAAACCTAACCATTTGACATAAACTTTATCCCCTTTTCTTTTTAAAACCTTTTCAACAAGATAATCATGTGGATATTTGGTTTTCATTAATTCTTCTTTATAAAATCTACCTTCGATTTCTTCTTCCTTCAAATCTTTTAATTTATAAGTAATAGGAATGGAATTTATTATTTTATTTATTTTGAAAACTTCAGTAGACCAGTTAGGTGTATATCCTTTTTCAAATATTCCTTTATATTTACTTATCCTTACATAATCGTTTAATTTAAATTTTGGTTTTTCATTTTTAACATTGTTATCATTATAAATATTCATTAATACTTCTTCTCCATTTTTCTTATTAACTCCTATAGGTTTCATTTTTATAGTTCTATGATAGGAATTATTATATTCTTTAATTAAGTCATCTAAAATATCTATCCATTTATATGATCCTCTCTTAGAAAATTCTTTCCACATTTTTTCTTTTAAAGTTCTATTAAATCTTTCTACTATAGCAGATTTTATTTCACTATAACTAGAATAATGATTGATATTATATTCTTTCATTAAATTCTGAAATTCTTTATTATAAAATTCTTTTCCGTTATCCGTTTGTAAATTTTTTGGTTTATTTTTATCGTTCAATATACTTTTTAATGCTTCAGTCACTAATTTACCAGTTTTATCTTTAACAGGAATTGCCCAAGAAACTTTAGAAAATGTATCTATTACAGTTAAAATATATTTAAATCCTTTATTAATTTTTGATATTCCTTTTAAACTTCCAGTATTCATCTCAACTAAATCAGATTGCCACAGGTCATTTATTCCTCGAGTTATAATTTTTGTTCTTTCAAAATTTCTTCTAACCGGTTTATGAATTTCTTCAATTATTCCTTCTTTTACACTCATTTCTTTTTCATTTTTTGACCTAAAAAAGTATTCTTTTTACTTCCACAAATTTCACAAATTCCTTTACCCATGAGTTTTCCATTTTTAGAAGTTTCTTCATGATAATTCTTACTTTCTGTTTGTTTTTTACACTTTACACAATATATAAGTACCATTTATTATAGGATAAAATCTAGTCTTTAAAATAGATAAATTTCTCTAGTTTATGGATATACTTTCCATTGTTTAATTTATTATATGTATTTATCGATAGAAAACCATAATCATCCTCCCAACAATCATTACAAATTTTTTTAAAGCTATCAAAGGATGAAAAATCACTTCCAGCAAAATCTTTATATATCATTTCAGTGTAATGAAGAGATTGTTTAAAAGAACAAATAAAATTAACATTATTTCTAATAAACTTTCTATCAACTTTACTATAACATTGACTTAAATAAATACAAGAAATATTTTTATGTCTACCTCTAACAAAATATTCATTAATTTTTTCATGATTTTCAAATATAATATCATCAAAGATAACTAAACTATTTGGTTCACAAGTATCTACATTTTCCATTTCTTCAATATCATTATAAAAACACCCTACATTCTCTCCTATTTTATTTCCAATATCACTAAACAACTCAATCATTTCTTGATAAATATCTTGATCTAAAGATTTACTACATACATATAATTTAGAATAATCTAACCAATCTCCATAAATAAAATTTGTTAATAAAGTTGTTTTTCCAGAACCACTACTACCGATAATTATACATCTTAATGGTAATGGAAAAGGTTTATTGTTAGTCTTATTTTTATCTTCGTGGTAAATTTTTATACGATACTTTTTTTCTATTATAAATAGAGTAATTTATATAAGATGAAATTGTTAAAAATAACTGGTAAAACTTCTGAGTTGACTTTGAAATTAGCACATCCAATATTTCTAGACGAAAATATAAATTATAAAATAGGTCTTGTTGGTTTTTATTCGGATAATAACATTCCTAACATACAAAAAGATTCATTCATTTCATTCGATATTAATAAATCAAGAAAACATATTAAAATTGAAAAAGGATTTTGGAGTTTAAAAGAAATCGATAACTTAATAAAGAAAGAACTTACAAACGAAAAGTTCTATATAAAAAGTAATAATTATGGAAAAGTAAAAATATTTTCACCATATCCATTTGATTTGGACGTTAATCTTAAAAACATTTTTGGTTTCGAAATACCAACTAAAAATGAAATTTCAACAGATTATGCAAGTAACACGGTACATGTTGGAAAATTCAGACCTAAATTAAGACCTTTTGATGTTATCGAAATTCATTGTAATTTAGTCGAATCTAGTTTAGTGAGTCATTCTTCTAATGAACACATACATGAAGAAACTGATTTAGTATATAGTTTTTTCCCGAATGTTCCTTTTGAATCAAAGATTTCAGAAAAACCCTTAGAAATTGTTTATGTTCCAATTAGAAACGATATTCATAAAATTCAAAAAATAAATGTAACTATTAGGAATGAAAGACATGAATTATTAAATAATGAAAATGTTAATAATATTATATATTTAAGTCTGATTCATGACAAATAAACTTAACGAAATGTTAAACTTAGTTAAATCTAGTTAAACCGTTCTGAACTTTTTAATATAATAAATGGATCCAAAACAAACTATTAAGATAAGAGATAGATTAATTAAAAAATTTGAACATGCCAGAAAACAAAGAATACTTGAAGAAGATTTAAAAGGTAAAGAATATTTACCGATAACGAGTGCAATCAATAAACTTGATAATACTTTTAATGAAAAGATTTCTCAAGTCGACAAGAGTATAAAAAATGTGTTAGAACAAAATAAAACATTAATTACAGATCTTGTACCGTTTACAAGAAACATAGCAGATATGGAAATTCCACCTTCAGAAGAAGAAACATGTTTTGAACGAGAATTATACGATAAAGATACACCACTTGCAAAAAGTACACCTTTTTCAAAAGACAAAAAGAGAGTTACATTTGTTCCAATGGAAAAAGTTTCAGAAGACGAGTCGGATTTAAGTGAAGACAGTTTAAATGAATCAGATACTCCATTGAATATTTCATCATCTGTTATCGGTCAAATAATTGGTCCTCTTGGAGCAACATATTTACCAAAACTAACTGATAAACATTATGGAATTACTTACGATGAAAAAAAAATTATTTTTTAAAATCGGAAAGAATAAAGTTAATATAGATGGAAATGATTTAATTATTGATGGAAAAAAATATATTGGAACAAAAGGATTATGGGTTCTCTTAACACAAAATTATGAAAACTTATTTGATAATAAAGGTGAAAAATTATATTCACAAGAAGAATTTAATACCTATAAAGAAATTTTAATTAATAGTGAGGTTTTATATAACAAAAATAACTCGTCAACAAATAGACCAAAAGCTCCACAATCAAAAAAATATAAAAATTTATTAAAACCTATATACGAAGAATTAAAGACAATTCCGGTTACCGGAAGAGGAATAGTTAATTATAATGAACATTCTGTTATGTATATACAAAATTTGAATGAATTGATTTCAAGATTGAATTTAATATATGCTTCAGAATTGGCTGGAGATAATAATTTTCATAATGAAAAAGTCGGTATTATCAGATTTTTAACAAATCTTTTAGAAAAACATATTGATGATCGAAAAGGAACTGAATATTTAATAACATTAGTGAATGCTCTTCCACATAAAATAATTAAGGATGAAACTATAGGATCTGGATTGTTTAATAAAATATTAAGTGGATTACCATTCGAATTACATTATCCGGGTTATAACTATTTAGGTCCAGGTACTAAATTAAATGAAAGATTGGAAAGAGGTGATAAACCAATTAATAAATTAGATGAAGCTGCAAAAGAACATGATATATCTTATAGAGATCATAAAGAAGTATCAGATAGACATATCGCAGACAAAATTTTAGAAAATAAAGCATGGGAAAGAGTTATTTCGAGTGATGCTGATATAGGAGAAAGAACTGCGGCATATTTGACATCGAATGCAATGAAAATTAAAAGACATTTAGGAATGGGTTTGATACATTCAGAATTTGATATATTTCAGTAGATTTCTCATTACCTCTTAACGTGACCGATTCTGTCACCTTTAACTTTTTTAAAACTATAAATGAAGAAGGTAAGATTTAATGATCTTGTAACTATTTATGAAATACCTTATGAATGTAGAATTAATTTTAATTTAATCAATAATCAGAGGTTTAAAATGAGAATATTTGAGTTTGAAAAGATATTTAACAAAATATTTCGATGATAAATTTTATATTGATAAAAATTATTTCTAAATAAATGGAAGACCTGAAAAATAAGACAGTTAAAGATTTACAAAAAATATGTAAAGAAAATAAATATCAGGGTTATTCTAAACTGAGAAAACAATCATTAATTGATTTAATATTAGAAAAATCTAAAACTAAAGAAAAATTAAGTGATAAAAAAATAGTTGAATTAAGACGTTTGGGAAGTCAGTATAAAATAAAAAATTATTATAACATGAAGAAATCTGTTTTAATTAAGTTATTAGAAGAAAAAGAATCTATGGAAGAATTTAAATTACCTCCACATTACGAAGACGAATTTGAATTAACTTCAGTTTATGGAGACGATTTAAAAAATTCGGATACAGAAGGAAACTTTATAGATGAAAATTTGGATCATGGAGAAATGGAAATGTGTAGTATATGTGGAAGGTATAGTGTATTAAATAATAATTGTTATAATTGTGTAACAGACATTAAAATAGGTAAATATAATCGTAAATCGTATAGAATAAATAGATTTCGTAAAAAATTGAATAATTTAATAGAAAATGTTAATGATAAGGTTGAAATTGAAAAAATATTTGAAACTTTTATTAATAATTATAGAGGTAAATATATACCTTATAAATATTTAGTAAAAAAGATTGCAGATTATTTAAAAGTAGGAAATAATATTGAAATTAAGGAAACTAAGAGAATGGTGAAAATATGGAATAACTTTGAATATAAATTAATCTATTAGAGAGTATATTTTAAAACAAATGATGATGTAAAATTTTGTAAGATCTAAAAAAGTTCGTTCCTAATAAATGGAGGAATTAGAACCTTTCGAATTTTGTCAGATCTGTTGTAAACAATCGGTATTAGATAATCGTTGTTATAGTTGTTATCCACCAACAAGAAATCCTCATAATAATTTTAAATATAGACAGAGATATTTTCATGAACATTTATTACAGTTAATAGATGAACCTGAAGATAGAATTAAAATTGAAGAAGTGTTTGAAGTTTTTAATGAAAATTATAAACGAAAAGCCCTACCATATAAATTTTTTATTGCAAAAATTGCAGATCTATTAGAAATTAAACATAATGTTCGAATAAGAAAATCTAAAAGAAATGAAGAATTGTGGAATGAATTTTTAGAGATGAGACCATTTGAGATAATTGAAAAGAAAAATGAATTTAGAGAATATATTTTGAATCAATTTAGAAATATTAAATAATTTTAATTATTTTCTAGGATGGAAAAATTTGCAGGATTTAAAAAGTTCATTTCTAATAAATGGAGAACCAACTGAGAAGTCAAACTCTCAAAAACCTTCGAGATTACTGTAAATCTCACAATATTAAAGGATATTTTAAATATAATAAGAAAGATGAACTTATAAATCATATTATTGATGAAATAGAGAAAAAGAAATTTATAAATGAATTCAATTTTGATTCTAGTTTGTTTTCTAGACCAAAACCTGATAAAAACTTTGAATTATGGACGATGAAACCATTACAAGATTATTGTAGATCACGTAATATTAAAGGATTTTCAAAATTAAAGAATAAATCTGATCTTATTAAGTTGATCACTAATGATGAAAAAAGAAAGAAAAACCGAAAGAGATTAATAAATGAATCCATTAAAAAATCGATAAATCAATCCAAAAAAACATCAATAAATGAATTCAATTTCCATCCAAGTTTATTTTCAAAACCTAAACCTCCTAGGGAAAAACAAATCAAATGTGATGATTGTAATAAATATTATAAAAAATCGTATAAAGAGAAACATATTGAATCTTTAGCACACAAGAAAGTAAACATTAATGATGAACAAGAAATTCAGGAAATTGAAACAGCTTATGAATCAAGATTAAAAACCTATATAGTTAGGAATATGAAAGGATTTTTTCATCCAAGAGAATTCTTGGAAGATAGAAGAAATATAATAATCGATAAGATAACTGAAAATGTAAAAAATATGGATTTGAAAGTTAATCTTAAATTTTTCCTTACCTTTAAAAAAAGGGGGGAAGTAAAATGGTTTGGTGGAGCACACTATTTTCTGGGAGAATTTTCATTTAAAACTAAAAATGAAATCATATTACAATCTTCAGATCTAAATACATTTTATGATAGTGCTATTGAGAAATTGATAAAAGAAATGGATGATTTTGAAAGAAATGGTTCAGGATGGGAGTTTGTAAGTATTGATTATTTAGAACTTCGAATCAATAAATATAATCCATTGAGAGGTTCTTCATATATCGATTTACCAGAAAAAATAAAATCTAAAAAAGCAATTATTAATGTAAAAAATAATGATAATAAATGTTTTATGTGGTCAGTTCTATCAGCATTACATCCAGTAGACAAGGATCCTCAAAGAGTTACAAAATATGAAATGTATAAAGATGAATTAAATTTTGATGGAATCAACTTCCCAGTTTCCTTTAAAGATATTAGTAAATTTGAAAAACAAAACGATATATCTATAAATGTATATGGGTATGAAGAATCTGTTCATCCTTTAAGAATTACAAAACATAAATTAGATAAACATGTAAATTTATTTTATATTAAAGATAATGAAAATGATCATTACTGTTGGATTAAAGATCTTTCTCGATTGATCAAAACACAACTAACAAATATGAAAGTAAAAATTTATCCATGTGAAAGATGTTTAAGATATTATTATTCAGCTGAAAAATTAGAAAATCATGAACTTGATTGTAAAACTAAAACGGCGGTAAAAATTGAAATGCCGAAAAAAGGTGAATATTTAAATTTCAAAAATTTTAACAGATCGTTAAGAGTTCCTTTCGTAATATATGCAGATTTTGAATGTTTAACTAAAAAAATTGATAATTGTCAACCTGATTCATCAGGTTCTTATACTATGAAATATCAAAAACATGAACCAAATAGTTTTTGTTATTATATAAAATATCACAATTATGATTACAAACAACCTGTAGTATATAGAGGATCTGATTGTACTGATAAATTTGTAGAAATGATTCATGAGGAAGTTAAAAATATTCAAAAGATTTATGAAGAAATTAAACCGTTGGAGATGACTTTTGAAGAAGAAAAACATTTTCAGGAAACTGATATTTGTCATATATGTGAAAAGGATATAATAACATGGAATAATTATAAGAAATATGGGGAAAAACCTATTGGGTTATTAGGAAAAAAGGTAAGAGATCATGATCATTTAACTGGAAAATATCGAGGTCCGGCTCATGAAATTTGTAATTTGAATTATAAAAATCCTTCCTTTGTTCCAGTATTCATTCATAATTTATCTGGATATGATGCACATCTATTTGTTAAAGCGATGGGGAAATTTAAAGAAAATATTGAGGTAATTCCAAATACTGAAGAAAAATATATTTCATTCACACAGAAAGTTGATAAATTAGAAATTAGATTTGTTGATTCATTCAGATTTATGGCTTCGAGTTTAGATTCATTATCTACGAACTTAAGAAAAATTCCTGAAGAAATGAAAGGTAAAAAGTTAGAAGAATATAAATTCTTGAAATCTATGTTTAGAGAAACCAGTAAATATTATAAAGATGAAAAATTAGATTTGATTACGAGAAAAGGTGTGTATCCTTATGATTACATGGATTCAGAAGAAAAATTTGAAGAGTCAAAATTACCTTCAATCGAAGAATTTTATAGTAAATTGAATGATTGTGATATTTCTGAAAACGATTATAAACATGCAAAAAAGGTATGGAAAACATTTGAAATTAGAAATTTAGGAGAGTATTCAGATTTATATGTTAAATCAGATGTTTTAATATTGTCTGATATATTTGAAAATTTTAGAGATGTCTGTTTAAAAACTTATAAACTTGATCCAGCTTGGTATTTTACAGCTCCAGGATTATCTTGGGATGCAATGTTAAAAACTACAGAAATCGAGTTGGAATTATTAAATGATTATGATATGATTTTGATGTTGGAAAAAGGAACTCGTGGTGGAATATCTCAATGTTGTAATAGATATTCTAAAGCAAATAATAAATATATGAAAAAATATGATAAAAATCTACCATCTAGTTATTTAATGTATTTAGATGCAAATAATTTATATGGTTGGGCGATGAGTCAATATTTACCTTATGGAGGATTTAAATGGATAAAACCAGAAGAAATAGAAAATTTAGATGATGATTCAGAGAAAGGTTATATACTAGAAGTTGATCTTGAATATCCAAAAGAGTTACATGATGATCATTCTGATTTACCTCTAGCTCCAGAAAATGGAATACCAGGTAATTCAAAACATGTAAAATTATTAACGACATTATTTGATAAAGAAAAATATGTGATTCATTACAGAAATTTAAAACAATGTTTGGATATGGGATTAAAGCTAAAAAAAGTTCATAGGGTATTAGAATTTAAACAATCGAATTGGTTACAAAAATATATTGATCTCAATACAAAAATGAGAACTAGAGCTGTAAATGATTTTGAAAAAGATTTCTATAAATTAATGAATAATTCAGTGTTTGGAAAAACTATGGAAAATATAAGAAAACGAATTGATGTGAAATTGTGTAATAATTATGGGAAAGTTGAGAAATTAATATCAAAACCAAATTTTAAAGGAAGAACAATATTTGATGAAAATCTATCAGCAATTCATATGAACAAAACAAAAGTTAAATTTAATAAACCGATTTATGTAGGAATGAGTATTCTAGATTTATCGAAACATTTAATGTACGATTTTCATTACAATACTATGAAACGGAAATATGGAAATGATCTTAAATTAATGTACATGGACACAGACAGTCTTATATATAATATTAAAACAGACGATTTTTATGAAGACATGAAAGAAATGATTGATCTGTTCGATACTTCAGATTTTCCTGTTGATAACAGATTCAATATACCTAGAGTAAATAAGAAAGTATTAGGTAAAATGAAAGATGAAAATAATGGAGTTATTATGACAGAATTTATTGGATTAAGATCTAAAATGTATTCTCATAAAAATGAGATATCTATTTGTAAGAAATCAAAAGGTATTAAGAAATGTGTTGTAAATAAGAAAATATCATTTGAAGATTATAAAGATTGTTTATTCAATAAAAGAGTTCATTATAGAACAATGAATCAAATCAGGAGTTATAAACATGAGATATATTCAATTCAAGTTAATAAAAAAGCTTTATCACCAGATGATGATAAACGTTATATTTTAGAAGATGGAATCCATACTAGAGCATTAGGACATTATAAAAATATTTAAATAAAATTCTAAATAAGATTCTTATAAATTAATATCTTTAAATGTTAAAGAAGTAAGAATATATCTTACTTCTTTAACATGTAAAGAGTATAGAATTGAATTGAAATATTTTGCAGGATTTAAAAATTTCATTTCTAATAAATGGAAGTATTAAAAAAGATCCAACGAGTTGGTCAATGTCAAAATAATCCAATAAAGAAACTAACGGAATTGAAATGTGGTCAATCTTATTCAATTAAAGAATTTAAAGAAATTATTACAAAGTTTGGAAAACGAATAGTTGTTACGTTAAAAGATAAGGAAGATAAATTTCAAGTTTATCTACCAGATAGATTTAATGACAAATTAAATAAAAAAGATATTCAACAATTAAATTCACAAAAACTATTATTCGTTTATGACGGTTTAAAAGAATTAAATGATGGGAAGAAAATTCATATTATTGACTTCCGAGAAAATAAAAATGAAAATAGATCTAAATCTAAGAAATCTGAAAGTGATATTGATGATTAAAAGTGTATAACAAATGGAAATAATAATTAAATTAATTATATAATATTTTTACTTTTTGGGGGTGATCCCAATTTTGTATCGTTTTAAAGAAATATGTTAAAAATATGTATTTTTTTTTATTTGTTAGGTTTTAAAGAAATATGTTAGAAAATGTATATTTTTTAAAAAAATTAGATGTTTGAGATAAAAATGAAAAATCCTACAAAAATCGATGATCAGGTTTTTTCGGGGAAATAGGGAATTTTGAAGACTGCGCCAGAAACCCTATTATCCCTCTACTAGATTCCTGAAATTTTGTTAGTAGGTAGTATTCGTAATAAGATTGACGAAACAAATTGTCAGCTGCTTATATGTGGGTGGAAAAGTTGTCAACTGGCGGTATAAAGCGGAGCGCGCGCCATGTGCTCAGCGCTTATACCCCCCAGCTGACAAGTTTTCCACCAAGATATGAGCAGCTGACAACGTCTTTCGTTAATCTCACTACAAATACTAGTAACCACCAAAATTTCAGCAATCTTAAAATCGTTTCAGAATTTCGTATTTTTGCCAAGTTTAGACCCCCAGCTGACAAGCAGTCCACCGCTGGCCGGCCAGCTGACAAGTGCCAATGATTATTGTATAATATAAGGTGTCTCTCCAAGAAATTTCCTGAATCTTAAAATCGTTTCACATTTCCATATTTTTCCTATGTTTGCAACGCCCCCGCAGCCAAACCCACCGCTACCTAGCCAGCTGACAAGCGGCACTGTTCTAGTTAAGACTTGTACAATCAATAGTGAAAAAATGAAGAATCTTAAAAATCGTTGCATAAAATGTACACGGGCCGACGGACTATAACGGAAGCCCTATTTCGTTCGACGAGGTGCTTCAGAAAGCGAGTTGAGGTGGCTTCAGTAATATGTAGTTGGATATTCGTTAATTTTTATTTAATGGTGACCCTGTAATAACGATGTAATTATTGTGACAGAAGGTCAAATTTCATTAAATATTCAATATTCTTTAATAATCCTTTATTTCGCTCTACGTGTTTCACGTCCCTTTGGAGCCTAATCAGGAACACTCTAAATACAAATCACAGCCTCAACCTTAGAGAATCTTCCACAGGTAGGGAGGGCCTAGTCAAAACTGACAAGATCAATCATCAGTTGTATATTCTTAATAAATTTGTCGTTCAAAACTAACGAATTTACAAATTTTTTTTTTTTTTTTTTTTTTTTTTTTTTTTTTTTTTTTTTTTTTTTTACGGCGCATCTACATCAAGGTCATTAGCGCCGACATCCAGGGTGCAGCGAGGAATTTTACCAGCGAGCCGTGGGATGATAAAATTCCTGCCAGAGGTTGGGAATCGAACCCACCATCTCCCGCTTATGAATCCAAGGCGCTAGCCATTAGACCACGGGAGACCCCGAATTTACAAATACTATGCATATTTGTGATAAGATAAAGAATGTAAAGATAAAAACAACTTTGAAAAAGTTAATTAAATTACATATAGTTATTATCCCAATTTTGCTAATAAGGTAAGAAAGACCTGTAAATATCTGGGAATAATTTCTTGGATGTATCCAGAAAAAATTAGAAATGGCCAGATTAAGGACATAGAAAGGAAAGAAAACCAAACAAAACTTTTATCAAATTGACGTCTGAAAACACGCACAAAACCTTGACGAGAATGACAATGGCTCTGGTGGATTTTGCTAAAAAATATAATCATAACTTTAATCTTGGCACAGTTAAAGTTTTAGATAAAGAGAGGAATCCCATGAAACGAAAAATATACACATACTTAAGAATAGAAAAATGCTGTTGTATTTTAAGTGTGTTAAGATTAACATACAAAATAAAATTTGAACTTTTTCACATAATTCATTTTTTAATATGAAACTGCTAATTCTTACTGCATAATGAACGATTTTATGTTTAAAAAGTCCGTCACGCAGGAGCTGCATAACTAAACACTTTCCTCAGAATTTGGGTAGTGTAGACTGCTTTCCAGAACAATTTGCTTAAAATATCCTAGATAAATAAAATATAAACATGAATAGTTCTCTTTTAAATTTGTAATGAGTAACTGATCAATTATTAATTTGCTTCCAGAGTTATGTTTACACATGGTACCTATTATACTACGTAATAAATACAAAAAACCTCATATTATCGTATTTTGATCTAACGCAGGAACAGGATACGGTCACTCTAGTGGTAGAAAGCGCTCCTTGCGGCGGCTTTGTGAACCTACGTCTGGCGGGCTTTTCTATTGAAATATATTACAAATTAAATCCCCGCTCTCCGATTGACCGATTCAGCTCATTTTTACAACACTTCTTTCTCATGAGTTACCCACGACGTATACCGCGTTTTGTTACAATATAGCAGAAATTACCACCGGTATGAGTATATTAGGAATTTGGGTCCGGAGTAAACCCCCCCTTCTAATGAACCGATTTAGTTTATTTTTACAACACATATTTACCTGTAGATTACCACTACGAATACCGAGTTTCGTCGAAATATACCAAAAATCACGGCTGGTAGTGGCAAATTGGTATTGTGGGTCCGGAGTAAACCCCCCCTTCTAATGAACCGATTTAGTTCATTTTTATATCTCACTTTTCTCTCTATATTACCACTACGGATACCATGTTTTGTTGAAATATAACAAATATTACGGCTGACATAGTCAAATTAGTGTTTTGGGTTCGGGCTAAACCCCCCCCTTCCGGTGGACCGACTTGGGGGTTAACGAACTCGTTCAATCGTTTGCTAATTGAATGCTATATACCAAGTTTCGTGACGAAAAAACAAAAACTCTGGCCGCTATCGTGTTAAGAGACACACACATACTATATATATATATATAAATTTTAACGGGGGTGATTTTCGGTGTCTACTAGGTAGGATCGATAAAGATTTGAAGAAATTTTTCAAAAATTCCGTCATGAGTCCAACCTCAATAGCTACTTTCCTTCGGAGGAAAGTGCTAAAAAAGTATGCCTAAAACGCCCAATAACTTTTTTATTACCTACTGATATAGCTAAAAAAAATTTACTTCTTAAGGGGAATGATGTAGCTTCAAAATCAAGAGATGACAATATTTTTCTTTTATCTTTTTTTTTAATATATTTTTTAAATTTATTTGTGAGCACTCGCAATAAAGACCATTCGCCCAATTACAGATATAAACTGGAAATACATATTCATCCAGTTACATGATAATTATAAATCCGATTAAATTATAGTACTATTATACAATTAGCGCGGTTACTCCCTATCTCCATAGGGAGAACCCGCTTATGAGGTTGTCCTCATGACGCAATCCGGAAGTGCCGACTAGAAACTTTCACGTTTCAGACCCTATAGATCACGAAAATATTGGTGGCCCAAATTTGTATATATATATATATATATATATATATATATATATATATATATATATATGCTTGTCTGTTCGCGCTCTAGCAAACTCAATAATGGTCCGATTTTAACGAAATTTGGTATAAAAATCTGTCGTCTACTTTGAAAGGTCAAGTTTGTTAACCAGCAGAATCCGCCCACTAGAAGATAAGTGTTTGGGGCAAAATTCGCGCAAAAAAAAATCGTAACGCTTAAGTTTTTGCTATTATATGCTTGCAGGTACTTGTTTTATACGTTTCTTGACATAAGAAAACGAATGAAACCATTTTTAAGGCGATATCTGTAACCGTTCCTGAGAAAAGTGGAATGAATATTTTTGTAAGTCATTATATTTTTGTGAGTACTTAAAATCGCGGGATTCAATTCAAATATTTTCTACAACTTGGAAATTAATCCCAACTAAGATGTTTAAATTTTGGTTATATTTGGAGTTAAGGAAGTGTGCGAAAAAATTATTTTATTAATAGACATGAAACGTTTTCGGATCTTCATACATTTTTCGTAAATATCTCGATGACGGTTGGGAAATCGTGCTAAGTGGAAGGTGACTATTCGAATGCTTACTAAATTCTCTACAAAAAAGGTTCTGAAGCAATATTCGATGGGGCAACGTCAATCAGAGATATAAGCGCTTAAAACTTAAAAAGTTTTTGTTTTGTTGTTTTGAAAGGGGGTTTCTCTTTGTTTATCTCACTTTTTAAATGGTTGTTTCTTGTTTTAAATTGCATTTATCAGTAAAATTAGTATAGTAGTAAAATAAGCTAAGAAACGGTGAAAGGTATTGGTAATAATAAGTCTGGAGTGGCTGTGGTAATCAAGATGGCTGTGGCTAATCATGATGACGTAGTTTGCTTTGAATTCTCCTGTCTTATAACCGTCCTCATAGCCTCCAACTGAAGTTACCGTTATTTCTTATTTTATAGAAAGATTTAACCCACGACAGAATGGAATTTCATTCGCCATGAAGCACATATTTACAGTGGGTTATAACAGTAAAACGAATTTGCTAGTAAAACAAGATACTTAAAATAACAACGAATTTTTGGTTGTTTATAATAGAGCCTTTTCAGCAGTAGTCAAAGAGTAAGTACGTTTTCAGTACATAATTGTATTGACTTATACAGATTAAGAATTATCCGCTTCTGTCAGTTTCCTGTGATTTGTGATGCTAATCTATTCCATCTCTTCGATATGTAACCGCGCTAAGATGACGAAGTTCCTGCGAGTCGGACTTTTTTACATATATATCTAATTAGATTTATTTAAGAAAAGCTTTTGAGGGAAGCGAAATAGAATATCTTGAGTTTAAAACTGTTGAAAAAGTATTTTTTGCACTTGAAGATTTATTGGAAAATGCAATACTAGTAACGAAAAGCGTGTGGAAATTACGGAATATAATAAAAGGCTACTTTAACAAAAATAAAATCTAAGATCAATTGATGATTTAAGTAAATCTTCCATTCTTAATAAATTACATTATATTATTTTTTATATCGCATTATATTAATACATGATTGCGGAAGTACTTAGAATATTACACAATATTCTAAGTACTTTGATGATTTTATATTACTCTAATGCGACATGAAAAATAATTTTAAACAAAATGCTCGAGTGAGCCGCCTAGCTATTTCTGTTGAATCTTAACAGTACCCCGGTACTGTAAGAAAATAAAGAAGAATCTACATTTTTTTCCAATTAAGGAATTACAGAGAGCTTTGAGATAAAGGATTCACTGAGTAGTCTTGAAGAGGTAGGACAGTGTCCTTTATTGGTGGTTACGAACGGAACCACGGCGAAAAGAACCACTTGGAACGGAACCACCAGCCCGCCGAGCATAAGATTGACTTAGCAGCCTTATCTCTCGGCGCAGTCCTCTCTTCGTCCGCTCTCTTCAGACGCTCTTTTCTCGAATAACCACTCGCCAAGGAATGGAAAATCGAGTGGAGAATTAATAAGCATTTCTGCATCCCGTTTATGCTCTTACAAAATATCTTAGATCAAATAATTTAATTTTCTTTTTCCCTCTTGAATTACATGTTTGAATGTTTTATCTAGGGCTTGTATATATATATATATATATATATATATATATATATATATATATATATATATATCTTGAACCGGGATTCCTTGGAACAGACGGATTAAAATAAAAGATAAGATATAAGATAAGTGTGGATTTAAGAAAATACAGGAAGTCCGCAAAGAAAAATAATCTACACATAGATAAATAAACTGCTGGAGTTAATTTTGAGAGATATAAAATCTTAAACTTTATTTTATAATAACATTCTCATTAATATAACAACTATCTAGAGTACGAGAAACCTCTATGAAGTAAAACTTTTTTTTTTAGTACTTTCATATTTTCAAATGTAACCAAAATTTAAATGTATTAGTTTGGATGTATTTTATGAATTTAGAAACAATTTCAACTCAATCCAACGATCATAAGTACCCAAACCGAAAAACTAGTTTTATCCACATTTCTCAAAAACGGTTTCAGATATCGCCTTGAAAATGATTTCATTCGTTTCTCCTCGTCAGAGAACCTATAAAAAGTGTACATGGAAGCGCACAACCGAAAATCCGTATTCGCAACGATTTTCTTCGCGCGAAAGAACCGGAAAACTGTTTTGTCCATAAAACAGTGTTCCGGTTGGCGGATTCTGCTGATTAATGAAATGGACCTTTGAAATTAGATAAAGCATTTTTTTTAATAAATCATATTAAAATCGGACCATTTTTGAGCCTGTGAGAGTGCGAACAGATATATATATATATATATATATATATATATATATATATATATATATATATATATATATGGTGTCTGGTGGCAGATTTATATTTTCGAACTTAAATAAAAAACGTAATAATTGACACAAGGTTTTATTAAGAGCATTGAACGATAGAATGGAAATGCGGATTTTATTTTTTAAAGAGTATGCCTTCCAGATGCCTTCCGTCGAGATGTTCAAGACGGAAACACACTGTTCAAAACGGAGCCTTGTGTTCTGCGCCACACGCTGCAGTAAACTTGGTTCAATTGAGCTGATTTCTTGACGAATATTTTCCTTTTAAGCCACAAGAGATTGGGGATTGTCATTATAAACCCTCTCTTAGAGTTAGCCCCGGGGAGCGACTGTTCAGTTTTGGGGGGAAATTTTCATGAATAATCGCTCTTGGAAGTCCCAGTGAGGCTGCTTTTTCGTATTAAAAGTCGCGGATTTTCACGTAAACTGCATTTAACCAGTCCAATGTTTTCGGGAGCCCTTGAAGATGGACTGGGCCCTGGCCGTGGGGCATTCATAGCCGAAGCAGTTGCGCGGAATTTCTGCACCCACCAACGAATTAAATTTACACTCGGTCCATCACGTATTCGCCGAACTTTGAACAAAATTGTCGACGAGCAATTACGTAAGAATCATTACGCTAAATAAATGGCTCCACAGCGAACGCGCGATGCTCACTGGACCACTGCGACATCCTGACTGACAAATCTGCACAATCGATTATTCCAACGGCTCCACACTCTCTCCGCACCGTTTATTACTTTTTGAAATAATCGCATTTAAAAATATAAATTTGCCACCAGACACCCTGTACCTATATATATATATATATATATATATATATATACACAAACAAATTAGGACCACTCTTATTTCCGTGGTTTCATAAGCGGGTTTCCTCCCTATGAAGGATGGGAGGAAATGTGCTAAAAAATGAGTTTAGTTTTATTAACTATTAAGAATGAACACAGACTATCTTCACACTGAGTAAAATATGCAGAAAAAGACTACGTTTAAACAGTAATACGAAGATACAAGATCGCGTAACCAGATCATATCCGCTAGTTTTACATCCATTTTGCACTCCTTATTGATAGATTTTTTTTATAGTTACCGCTCTTTTAAGGTCTCTATGAGGTAAGACCGTTTACTGGACGACCGCTTAATAGCAAATTACGCTGCTTTATTGGCTGTTACTTGAACACTTAGTTCTGATGGACACCAGGAGATTGGCCTCGTAAAAATTTATACTTGGCCTTTTTGATCAATCTCAAGGCGTTTAAAATATGTCTCAATCCAAAATATTTCGGGTATGAGAATAATTTGAGTAAAATTTTAATTTTGTTTTCTGTTTCCTAACACTCCCTTGCTCAGAAGTCACAGCCGGC
Source organism: Gonocerus acuteangulatus (assembly GCA_946811695.1). Lineage (NCBI taxonomy): Eukaryota > Metazoa > Arthropoda > Insecta > Hemiptera > Coreidae > Gonocerus > Gonocerus acuteangulatus. The sequence goes on along the minus strand of OX328132.1, from coordinate 70,783,525 downwards.
CACTTCTATTATTTGAAAAACCATCCAAATTAAAAAAAAAACAAAACTGAATTTACTAAAATCTTGTCGCTCAATCCAGATGCTGTCCATATCATTACATATGGATCAAAAACAACAGAAGGCACTGGCTCTGCAGTTGTTTACATTCAAACAATTTTTGTATGTAAATATATATTTTTTGTATAATTGTATAGTTAGAAGTATTCTTAATTGTAGAAGTATAAGTAAAGGTATAATTTAAATTGTGTATTTATTTATAAGTATATGTAACAATTGTATGTATAAGGATACGTAAAGGGGTCTCCCGTAGTCTAGTGGCTAGCGCGCTGGATTCATAAGCGGGAGATGGTGGGTTCGATTCCCACCTCCGGCAGGAATTTTCTCATCTCAAGGCTCGCTGGGAAAATTCCTCGCTGCACCCTGGATGTCGGCGCTAATGACCTAGAAGTAGACGCGCCGTAAAAAAAAAAAAAAAAAAAAAAAAAAGGATACGTAAAAACTGTTTGTATAAGTACAAGTAACAATTGTATTGGGCGAATCGCCGTTGTTGCGGATGCTCACAAATAAATGAAAAATAAATATTATTATTTTTAAATATTATTTCAAGATGTTAGGGGGAAAGGGAAAAGTGGCTGGGTTTCACAACCTCTCACAAATAAACTTCTGTATATAAAGAATACAACAAAAGTATAGGAGAGTTCGTGCCGGGAAAACAGAAGGAAGGAAGTTGTCCTCACAAGAATGAGAATAGGACATACGGTGCTCGCCTCATCAGCAAGGACCCTCCACTAACCAGGAGCGGGGGAGTTGTCAATGCTCACAACATTATAGAAGAACGCCCCAAATCACGCAATCAGCGACTCAAGATAAATGATTAAGAAATTAATAAAAGTCACTAAAGAAGTGGGGCTCTTTCAACAAACCTATTTTTTTTATTACCTCTTTATTGGTTATTTCATTAAATTGAATTTGGTAATATGATGTATTATTAAGGTCCTGTGCTCTAGGCCTCCACTTTTTTCCTTGACTACTGTCAGAACAGGTGTCACTGAAAGGGCCATCTGTTTTGTAATAGTAGTTAAAGTAATACTTTTATCTTTTTTTAATCTATATATATATATATATATATATACACAACAACAACAAATATATATATATATATATATATATATATATATATATATATATAAATCACGTTTTTCTGTTAATTTATTTGTTTGTTTGTTCCTTATACAAATCTACACCGTTTGACCGATATTGCCAAACTTGGCACACAGGTAGGTCTTGATACGAGAAATCTCCTAGGCTAGGTCAAAATAGTCAAATTTCAAAATTTTGTCAAAAGGTCAAACGTTTTGTTCAAGAAAAATTGGCTCGTTTTACAGACAGAAATACTGTTTTAATTTTTTAGCTACTTCTAGTTCAATTATTACTTATGATAAGGATAGTTACTTTCTTCCCTTTTGTTTGCTAATTATTCGATTACTCTTTCCAATGAGTGAAAGATTAATTATAAGGGTTCGTTTAGAGTGTTGTAGAGAATACAAAGAAAAATAAAAGCTGGGTAATGAAGTAGACGAGAACAATAGGGACAGGAGCTGAATGCTCCAGCTTCACTCTGAGTCTTTTTCCCTTTTTTCCCTTCTGAACTAAATTAAAGATAATAAAAAGGAGGAGTGTTTCTTTCCTTCGATAAAAAGAAATATTGTACCCTTCCACTGGCTCCTTACGAACAGATTGGACGACTAATTTTATCCTGCCATTTAAGCACCGACACGGATGGTGGACATGGTTGAAGAGGGTGACCTATTTCGTATTAATATGTTTAGACAAGTTAAACACCGCCATGGATTGTGGAAAAGATAAAACAGATCAAGACAAGGGTGAGAGAATATTATCTCTCTAAGCTCAACACTTTTTATTGCATTTTAATACATTTACCGAATTTAAGAAGCGCTATGGTTTGTGGGAAAGATAGAAAATCTTAACCGGTTTCAATGCATTTTTTTTTATGACAACTAATAATATTTAGAACAAGTTTGTCGAGCCAGGTTTTTTTTTTGTTTCCCTTGTTTATTAAATTACGTGTAAATAATTCACGAACTTTTACAATTGAACATAAAATAATATTTTATTTTTCATCTAACTTGACATCAGCACTGATATTGTTGAAATCAAACATTCAAATCTTGATTAAACTTGGAAAAAATCAGACTGACACATCTTCAAAACATTTTATCTTAATTCAACAATAAGAGTAATTGAAATAATATGATTTTTTGATTAATATGATGCATTTTTGGGTAGGATAGATCTGTTATTCCGTTCATTCCGCTGAAATTCATGTCTCCCTGAACACAAAACAATAATATATATATATATATATATATATATATATATATATATATATATATATATATATATTATGGCTATTAAATAAGCCAAAAATACATACTCTCTTGAATGAGCTCACTCCTATAAAACGGTTAAATATCAATTTTAAAAGTCAAGTACATGAGTGTTAATCAAATAAATATCGTTTTAATAACCTTTTTTCAGGTCTATCCGTCAATTTTCCGTTGCCTATCGCAGAAATAAAATTATTACAAATTTCTCAAGAATAGAATTTTACATGCTTGACATTTAACTCAAAAACGCTAAATTATTTTTGTTTAGGTTTTGCGCAAAAATGAAAAACAAAACATAAACATTAGATTTTTCTGTACAAAAAGTATTCTATTAGATATGTACAGTAACATTTATGTAGGTAATATTTACATATGACAATATTATTTCATTTTGTCTTTTATGTATAAAAATGTTTACAAACGACCACTGGTTACGTTATTTATTATTTACTTCCTTGCTTAGGTTACCTTAAAGCTATATTATTACATTATTTAATTGGCCCCTTCTATGTTTCCAACCTCATCTACCATGAAGACGTTTATATCCCATTCGTTAAAGATTATCCGGTGTCTATCGTGAATCATTTATCACGTGATAATTATTAATGATCTATGCATAATTAGTAATTTGGGGCCTTCCTCCAGATTGTCCGATTTTTGTCGTTAAGGACCTTGTTCTATCGTATGCTTGGGATGTGCCATATAAGAAGATTTGTGGCGAAACAAAACCAAAACCTTTTGGTGGCTATCGTGTTAACAATCCCACACACACACGCGCATATATATAAATTTTAACGTTGATCTTTTTCGGCGTGTAGTAGATAAGCTCCAAAAAAATCTTTCATGAGTGCAAACACAATAGATACATTCCTCGAGAAAGTGCTAAAAGCTAAAGGTAGCATAGGAAGCATCACTAATGGATACGGAAGGGGTACAAGGGTTGGGAGGTGCGAGTCGCTTTTCTGAAATATGAGAGCTGACGGCCTCAGCTTCAAGCTATTTTCGCCTGAAATATCGGGAAGATAAATATTATCAGCGCTCATTATTCAGGCCCTATATTGATAAAGCAACCTCCTAAATTATTCAAATCCCACTGGACTCGTTTTAATTTTGTATTTTTTGGTTTAGTATATGACAATATTATTTAGTGAATATACGGTCATAAATTTATGTAAGCCGTGGTGGGTAAAAGCCAGATAAAATTTTCGTGCTTTCATTACCAGCTAAAGGCCTAGTGCTCTTTTTTAATTGCGTTTTTGCGTATTTGTTCAAAAAAGATAAATTCATCTCTTAATACTCGGCTCATTTAAATCAGGGGGCGAAAATAATTGGTAACTTTTATTTTAAAACAAGTATTATTTAAACTTTTATTTTCATATTTAAAAAGTAAAAGTTTGAAAAGAAAATAACTTTTTGGGTTTAAACTTGTTTTAAAAAGTTTTTTTACTGTTATTTTTCAACTTAAAAAATAAAAGTTTTAAACTAATTGTTATTAAAATACATAATAGGAAAAAGTTTAAAGGAATGAAATAAAGCTACTAATGTTTATTTTTCGTTTTGTATCAACAAATATATTTCAGTAAATAAACAAAAATAAATTTTTTAAAGAAAATTTCACTTATTTTGAAGAATGAATTAAATTTCAATAATAATTTATGTTGTAATTTGATGTATACTTTAGGGTTGAAAAGGCTATTTGAACACATATTTGAGTGGCTGGGCTGGGGGTGTAGGATAAGTGCTAGTTGATATAGGTATTGTAAACCAACGAAATCCTAAGATCCTTGCTTAAAATACTGAAAACATTTATTTCACATTGAGAAAAAGTAAAGGTATTACATTAACTTTCATTTTCATGTACTTACTTTTAAGATATCCTTAATAACCTTTACTCTTAACCCTTTTAAATGAAATTTATTTTTTAACTTATAAAATAAAAGTTTTTCATTAACAGTTAAATTTTAATTTTCGATAAAAAATAACTGTTTCGATTTTTTGCATTATATCCACATTCATTTGAACTGAGTAGTATACATTTTAGTAACGTTTAGGGAACTGGAAATATGAACAGAAAAATATTTTCTCTACAGACATGAGGAAGTTTTGGATTTTCATAGAGTTTTTTTTTTCAATATCCTGTAAATGGCTGAAAAATAGTGAAAAGTGAAATATGACCAGTCGAAAGCTTATTGAATCTTCAACAGAAAAGGCTATAGTGGAAAATATCGATGTCAGGCCGAGAAAGCTGCATAGTTTTAAATGTATTGGTTTCATGTCGTTGGACGTCTTAATCACTTTTAATGCGATTCCACCCTCTTCCCATAAACCCCGCTTATGACGTCGAGGCAATAACGGAATCCGGAAGTCTTGCCCAGAAACAACTTACGTTTTAATACTCTTAGATCATGAAAATAACGGTGATATATATATATATATATATATATATATATATATATATATATATATATATAATTGTCTGTTCGCCCTGTAGCCGCCCCAAAACGGTTCGATAAAATTAGGTACAAAACTCCTACTCTTAATTTGAAAGCTCAAGTTCGTTAGCCAGGTTAATCTGTCCACCAGAACACAGTTTCTTTGGTGTCAGTCACGCAAAATAAATCGTATCGTGTACGTTTTACTTTAATATGCTTGCAGGTAGAGTTTTTATAGGTTGTCGAAAGTAGTATAGGTGTCCCGGTGTCCGTGAATGCTAAGGGGTACCCACTCCGTGCCTAAGGTCGTGTGTTCGATTCCAACTGGGGGTAGTAGCTTTTATTTAGAAAAAATGAAAAGGCAGCAGCCCTATCCTGGCTAGAAAATGGTGGTAACCTATAGATAACCAGTCCTAAAATTCTGAGTTAATTATAAATGGACGTTAAAAGTTAAATAACGTAGAATAAAGAATGAAACGATCTTTAAAGAAATGGGTACAACCTTTTTTGAGAAAAG